>JABMCL010003555.1:67500-70000 GCA_018857735.1 Alviniconcha marisindica | reverse complement strand
TGCTTGAAGTCCGTATTTAATTTCTCTGATGGGATAATAATCTTGAATACCGATTTTCGGGTGGAGCAAAGTCGTCGCAATACGCGTGGCTGTTAGTCGGGTTGATGGTGATACCGCAAGCCACGTTGAACGTACGGCTGGCTGACGTTTCATGTGGTCGAGAGAGAGAGAGAGAGAGAGAGAGAGAGAGAGAGAGAGAGAGAGAGAGAGAGAGAGAGGAGAGAGAGATTTTGTTGCTTAACGTCCACGGAGGCGAGGTGGCCTATTAGGGACGGGGAGAACTGGGGAAAGGAGGACAGAAGAGTGAAACCTCGAAACAGGCGCCAACCCGGAAGACCAAGGCTGCCGTGGACCGCCGCCAGAACAACAGGATGTTAAGGCAGTGTCCGTCCGGCATTGCGCAGCGACCACCGCACCACGCAATTGCTGTCCCAACTGCTATGCAGAACAGTCACAAAGACAATGTCCGTAGCTCCGCCGTTGGGAAACAACTGAAGCAAAATAAGTCCAACTCTCAAGCCCAGCTCCACCTCCCTGCTCTTGATCTCTTCTGGGCTAACTTCTTCGTGAGAGTCCAGCTCACCTCCTTCTTCTTGATCTCGCCTGGACTCTCCTCCTGTAATGTATTATGTGGCCTTGCCCCGTGGTCATTCATTATAGTCGATCAGTGGTCGTTTACAGACTGAGTCGCTGCTTGCGTGTCAGAGTTGTGTGTGGCGGCGATTATGGCGCTGTGTATCGTTCCTTCAGTCGCAGGGCTATGGGAGGTCCAATGTATATTGTGTTAAACGGTGTCCTTTTGTTTCCCTGCTCTGTCTGCGTTGAAAATGTTCATTTTGTGCACAAACCTTAATACTTCGCTTCTTCAGTCTAAGCATGTATTTGCGACCGATATTGTACGTTGTATTAATGCGGTCCACACACAAACACACACACACACACACACACACACACACGCGTGCGCGCGCGCACACAAACGCGCACGCACACACACGCACGTGCGCGCGCGCGCGCATACACACACAAACACACAATGCAGAGGGAGGGAGAGAGAGAGAGAGAGAGAGAGAGAGAGAGAGAGAGAGAGAGAGAGAGGCTACACGACTGATCCCAGACTGACATTCTTTACGCGCTCGTAACTTCCGTTAAACAGTGAAACCGCTGAAGGTGCAAAAGAAGACTCCAAAGGACTAGGTCTGTCTGTCTGGCCCAACAGCTGGTCCATGAGGCGTGATTTATCTCCTAACGCACTCGGTGCTATACCGGGTGTTCCTGTAGCTTTCAGCACTGCTTTCAGCCGAGTGGAACCACTGAGCTCCGGGAATGGAACACATCAAGTCGCCCCCACGTCACCCCCGTTCCCCAGCAGGACTTCCGGAGAGAGCAGGTAGATATCGCATCATTGGGGGTCGCTGATGAGACCTCCTACGGTCTTTGGTCGTGATCACAAATCGAGAGTTGCAGCTGCAAAATCGCTGGAAAGCCGGCAGCGTCAGAAACAGCTTGTGGTATTGCAGCGACAAAATCAGCCGTAAAATCATTTCTTGGCGGCTGTTGCTCTGAATCGAATTTTGTCGGTGCAAAGTCACGTTTGCAAATGCAAATGCAAAGTGTACTGCTCAGCAAACGTCGAGAAACATCGATATTAAATTTCTTTAGGCAGACATGTGATTCAACCACCACCCGAGGCGCCCAGACTGCACTTCTACACCTTTGCAGCAATGAATGTGTCACCGCAGAGAGGGGAAACAGTTTTGTCTGCCGCTGAAAAGTTGATTTTGCCACTGCGAAACTGCTTCCCGTTTTGGCATCAGCAACAGTAAAGTTGCTGGTTTGAAGAAAATGAGCAACGATGTGAGCTATCTTAATGTTTACAGGGCTTGTTTTTTTAAATAGCGGTAGTCGAAGTCAGAAGATTGTGTCCATAAATCATAACTTTTGTCGATAAATTAGTGCCGAAGCGGACTCTAACCGAGGTCATGCTTTCCAACCTAGTGCCTTATCTCTAGGCCAAACCAACTCAGAACCATTCGTGACCTTTAAGGATCCACCATTTGGTTTAAACAGTTATTTTGAATTAATGAAAGCATACCAACATACAATGACAGAATAGCTTTTTGGAGCGTCCAACAAGTAAACTTATATGAGACACTCTTAATGACAAATATATAATGTGGTCGATAGGTTAACACAACCACCATTTTTGTTCTTATTGTTACGAGGTGTATTCGCCCTGATATCTGATTCGCCCTGATATCGCCCTAACGATCTTTTTCTTATGCTGGCCCATCTGTCTGGAACAATTTGCCTCAAACTCTCTGCCACTCTGATTCTGCCTCCTCTTTTAAAGCCGCCCTCAAGACGCACCTGTTTAATAATTATTTCTAAACTGTTTTTCACAGCCGTGGCCTATCCCCTCGTCCGACGCTGAATGGTGTGCTGTGGCTTTGGTGCGTGCGTGCGTGTGTGTGTGTGTGTGTGTGTGGGGTGTGTGTGTGTG
>JABMCL010003555.1:27500-57500 GCA_018857735.1 Alviniconcha marisindica | reverse complement strand
CACACAGAAACACACACACACACACACACACACACACACACACACACACACACACACACACACACACACACACACACACACACACACACACACACCACACAGCGCGGTAGCAACAGTAAATCACTTTTCAGTGATGTGATAAACGATGATTCCGGCATCTGTATAGCAAGCACTAGACTACAGAGAGAGAGAGAGAGGAGAGAGAGAGAGAGAGAGAGAGAGAGAGAGAGAGAGAGATATGCTGCTTTATGAAGCCGAATGGCTCTCCAAACGGCAATTAGTGCGACCCAAAAATGAACCAAAATGGAGGTCAAATGAGGGAATCATTTCGGACACTAACGTCGGAAATTACCAGAATCCATTAGTTTTTGTGTCGGTGCACAGAAAGATGGAAGACTAGGACTGACTGGGACTGACTATGATGAAGCTAACAAGTCGCACGTATCAGACGTAACCCTCTTCATGCCGTAGGTGAAAGTCGTACGAGATCGATTGAACACTGTTCACGCCCAAGGTGAAGATCATATCAGGGTCAGACGAAATTCATCCAATCACAAGCCTTATACTCATTGTTCGTGACAAACGTCTTTTTTATTCTTATTTGAAGAGAGTTGGGGGGCAAAATGGAAGTTAAACGAACCGGGGAGACAAAATTGAATTGATAGGAATAGAATCCTCGACGAAGCGAGGTGTGAGGAATAGCTCAGTGGGTAGAGCGTCCGAGTGAAAAGCGAGGCGCAATACTGACCCGGGTTCGAGTCCCTGATGCAGCGAGGGATTTTTCTCCCAGTCAACTTCCGGTGCAGACTCTTTTATGGTGTCCGTACAGCCCCCGTTTGAAATCGCATGCATGCATTAACATCTGTGCGCACGTTAAAAATCCCAAACACTGGCAGCCAGTCCAGTAAGTAAACATGGTGCTTAACGTCTACAGAAACCACAAGGCTTGTTAGGGACGGGGAGAAGGGGGGGGGGGGATATGCAGGTAGGGGAAGAGGGAGATTATATACATATCTCTACACTATCACCACCAGAATGACTCCCACATTAAGATGGGCAGCGATGAGAGCCATTTTACATTAACTGTGAGGGACAAAGTCACAAGGCAGTATCCGCAGACCGCAACCTTTTCGAAGATAGGAGAGCAGAAGCGGAATCGAGCCGATGCCCTTCTGCTTACCAGCCTAACGCCTTTACCGCTAGGCCAAACCGGTTCACGAGCCATACCAGTGTTTGGCCACACGAAAATACTGCACACACTGTTAGGAATGGGTAGCGCTGCTCTTGCGGCTGCTGTGTCTTACCTGGGCAAGGCGTCCCGCGAGGGACAATGAAGTTCTAAAAAGCTGACGAACCACGCAAAGTCATATTCTGACTTGAACTGCTCCGGGCTCGAAAAGAGGGACTTTCTGACATCCTTGGGTCTGCAGCAGAGAGGGGACTGCCTACTATTGTACAGTTCAGTTCAGTTTAATATTGCTTTACGTCCACAGAGGCCATAAGGGCTGTTAGAGACAGGGAGCCCAGGACGGCCACCTCGACTTTCACACAGCTCCTGAGCTCTGAAAAACCGACACACACACTTGGAGAAGCATGTCCTTTTCTTTCTTTCTTTCTTTTTTTGTTTGTTTTTTGTTGTTGTTGTTGTTGCTTTTGGTACGAATTGTGCGTAACATATCAGATTGATTTATACACTGAGCGATTGGTTGATGGGCTAATTGCATGATTAATTCATACAGTGATTAATTGATTACAGAATACAGAATACTTTATTCATCCCGTTACGAGAAATTGCAGCGTCAACTCGCACATAACTGAAAAGCGCGTAAAAGATTGATTCGCTCGTTGATTGATGCCAAATTGTTGGCATTAAAGTAAAGCCGAATGTTTAGCCGCACTTCGAGTTGCAGTCCTGGTACTAGGCTTTAATGTGGTCAGCGATCAGTTCTGAAGGTAAACCTGAGCCACCACAGACTCCGAAGCAGCGCGAGGAGTGAGCTGTGCTCGATCTCGTGCGTGACAGCGTTACGAGCGCGACGAATCGGTAGCATGGCGTGACGTTTGATCACAGCATGGTTCAGTACATACACTGGTCGCTTACAGATCTGTCGGAAATGGCACATCACGGTCGATCTCAACGCTGTATTGACGAGAGGGGGGAAGGGGTAGGGGGAGAGCGGGGGAGAGGGGGGGAGAGAGAAGGGGGAGAGAGAGAGAGAGAGAGAGAGAGAGAGAGAGAGAGAGAGAGAGAGAGACAGAGACAGAGAGAGAGACAGACAGACAGACAGACAGACACCCGCATACACGCAGAGACGCACATACATACAGACAGACAGACGGACATATCTGTACATACACACACTGCCTGTTTGAATACCTCTTCGGAGTTTGTGAAATAAATTCTTATTCATGCGAGCCCTCAGTGGCGGCCCGATAACGACAATACTGAATAACGAAATGACAATATTGAATACCGACTTCAATCGGCGATGCAAAGATTGGTTCCTGGGCAGTGTTCCTAACAAGAGGCAGTCAACAGAGGCGATCAATCCAGAATGAAAGGAAGGGGGAGTGAGGCGGAGGGGAGAGAGAGAGAGAGAGAGAGAGAGAGAGAGAGAGAGAGAGAGAGAGAGAGAGAGAGACGACTAAATTTTAAGACGAGGGAGGGGGAGGGAGGAGGGAGGAGAGAGAGAGAGAGAGAGAGAAGAGGAGAGAGAGGCAGAGAAGAGAGGAGAGAGAGAGAGAGAGAGAGAGAGAGAGGAGAGAGAGACTCTAGATATATACAGACGCGGGAGAGAGAGAGAGAGAGAGAGAGAGGAGAGAGAGAGAGAGAGAGAGAGAGAGGACTCTAGATATTATTACGACGAGGGGGGGGGGGGAGAGAGAGAGAGAGAGAGAGAGAGAGAGAGAGAGAGAGAGAGAGAGAGAGATAGAGAGAGAGAGAGAGAAGAGAGAGAGAGAGAGAGAGAGACTCTGTATGTACAGACGAGTTGGGGGGGGGTAGAGAGAGAGAGAGAGAGAGAGAGAGGAGAGATGAGAGAGAGAGAGAGAGAGAGAGAGAGAGAGAGAGAGAAAACTCGAACTCAAAAACTTTATTTTACAAGGATTGTAGTTTAGGTTCAGTCAAAACCTAACAACTAGTCCTTGCTAAGCTACTGATGAGTATAGATATCAAATTACAGGCATTATTTATATACATATAGACATGAATGAATGATTGAAACGTTATGTATGAGAATTTCCACACAAACATAACGTGTTCACAGCGCCAGATGAACACATGCCATACATCATTCAGTTACAACTGAACACACAACCAGCAAATAGAGCAGCAGATTATCTGATCAGTTCATAATTATGACTAGTATCGGAAAAAGAACACAGAATTAGTCAATGCTTATCTTATAAAGAACAGTAAGGGAGAGGTAGAAAGAAAGAAAAGAAAAAAAGAAGAAAAAAAGGGGGGGGGGGAGCACTCTCACAAGCATTCGGAAGGACTGGGTGGAGTTTTATGGGTGTATAAAATAGGTCTCAAATGACCAGACATTGCAATGGCAATCACTCGAAAACTTCAGTCTCTCTCTGTGTCTGAGAGAGACAAAGAACTCGAACTCGAGCTCTAAAACTTTATTTTACAAGGATTGTAGTTTAGGTTCAGTCAAAAAACGTCTAACATAAACTAGTCCTTGCGAAGCTACTGATGAGTAAACATAACATTACAGGCATCATTTGTATACATATAGGCATGAATGAGTGAGTGAAATTTGACACATGAGAATTTCCACACAAAACATAGCATGTTCACAGCGCCAGATGTACACATGCGAGAGAGAGAGAGAGAGAGAGAGAGAGAGAGAGGAGAGAGAGAGAGAGAGAGAGAGAGAGAGAGAGAGAGAGAGAGAGACAGACAGAGACAGAGACAGAGAGACAGAGAGAGACAGAGAGAGAGAGACAGACAGACAGACAGACAGACAGACAGACAGAGACACACACACACAGATTATTACAGACGGGTGAGGGGTTGGGCGAGGAGGGAGGGAGGGAGGGGGGGAGAGAGAGAGAGAGAGAGAGAGAGAGAGAGAGAGAGAGAGAGAGAGAGAGAGAGAGAGAGAGAGAGAGAGAGAGAGAGAATAATTATTGTTACAGAAGCGAGTGGCTGGTGGAGGGGTCGAACTCCAAAACTTGAATGCTCCTCCGAGTAGTAGCACTTAATCCATCTGGACCCTGCAGCTGGACCTTGCTGTGCTACAAACACATACATAAGCACACATAGAAAATAGGCTAATTCATTCTGTGAGCCGGTTGGGCCTAGCGGTAAGGCGTTAGGCTGGTAAGCGGAAGGACCTCGGTTCGATACCGCTTCGGCTCTCCTTTCTCTTCAGAAAGGTTGTGGTTTGTGGACACTGTCCTGTGACTTTGTCCAGCACTTCCTACTGAAACATTAAAATGGCTCTCATCGCTGCCCATCTTAATGCAGGAATCATTCTGGTGGTGACAGTGTAGCGATAGGTATATAATCTCCCTCTCCCCCCCCCCCCCCCTCCACCCCTCCCCCCCCCCCCCCCCCCCCCCCCCCCCCCCCCTTCTCCGCGTCCCTAATAAGCCTTATGGTTCCTGTGGACGTTAAGCACCATGTTTACTTACTAGGCTAATTCAGTTGCCAACTAAGCGCAACTTAGCAGAATTATCAGAATCACTGCATTTCGTCCGTGAACATACATTTATAACACACACGCTTTTGGGGCAAACATGCGTACGAAACAGTAAAAGGAAATAGCACATTTCTCCACACATTGACACTTTGTTAGTCAAAGCGCACAAAGCGGATCCTAGAGAGAGAAGGGGGGGGGGGGGGGAGGAGAAATGAGAAGGGGGGGGGGGGTTCAAGTTCAATGTTGCTTTTCTTCCAGAGAGACAATAAGGACTGTTAGGGACAGGTAGCCCAGGACGGCCACCTCGACTTTCACACAGCTCCTGAACTCTTTGGAGGGGGGAGGGGGGTAGATTGTAGCCTATTACTGCTATCTGAAGGGCTGTGGCCTGCAGATAGGCACTGATGCGGGAGAGCAGTGCCGAGGGCAGTCAGAGAGGCATCGCTTGAAAGCATCAGCATCCAACCGTACTGGTTGACTGGGCGTAAAACACCAAGTTACTTACCAAGCGTCAGCGTCAAAGTGCCTCGGTCTGTTCAGTATTGGTTGTCTTTCTTTCTTGGCCACCTTCCTCCGGTCGCTTCCTTTCTCTTCGCCCGCCACCTGAACTTTCGAACTGCAACACTCCCACTTTCTTTGATGATTGCAGAGACGCGTACCGCTGATGGCAAAATACGCGTCCTTCTCGAAAACGAGTGGATTTCCACCGACAGCAGGCTCACCCTCCTCCGTTTGCAACGAGATTTGGAAGCGTACTAGATTACTGTAGTGTTAGATTAGATCTTGGATTTTAACGTAACCCGACATCGAGTTGCACTGACGATAGTGCGATACAAAGCGAATGCTTGGTATGATTTAGTCCTTTGAGTTACACTGACAAAAGCGCGGTACAGAGTGAATGCTTGGTATGATTTAGTCCTCCGAGTTACGCTGACGATAGCGCGATACAGAGTGTGCTTGGTATGATTTAGTCCTTGGAATTACACTGACGATAGCGCGATACAGAATGAATGCTTGTTACGATTTAGTCCTCCGAGTTACACTGACGATAGCGCGATACAGAGCGAGTGCTTGGTATGATTTAATCTTTCGAGGTACGCTGACGATAGCGCGATACAGAATGGATGCTTCGTGTGATTTAGTCCTTCGTGACGATTGTTTCACCTTTTAAGGGCCGACCGCCTGCACACACTGCACATTCAGGTTCCTTTTCGCAGCGTTTCGGTTTTATCGCGCGGACGTCGATGAATAAAAACACGCCCCTCTTGAGAGAGAGTTGGTTACTTCTTGGATTTTAACGTCTCGTCAACCGCACAGGGCGACAGGACGTCAGCACGACGACGACGACGACGGGAGAGAGAGAGAGAGGGGGGGGGGGGGGGGGAAAGAGGGAGGTAGGGAGGGAGGAAAAGGAAAAGACTGGAGGGAGGTAGGGGAACTGAGTGGGGGGGGGGGGACATTACTAGAAGAAGGGGGTAGAGAGAGGAGGGAGGAATAAAGAAGGAGACTGGAGTTTGGATAAAGAAACTGAGAGAACGTAATTTGGAGTGAGAGAGGGAGGAGGGGGAGGGAGAGAGAGAGGGAGAGAGAGACGGAAGAGGGGGAAGGGGGAGAAAGAAAGAGAAGGGGGTGGAGAAAAAACAGAGACGGGAGGGAGGTGAGAGAAAGAGAGAGAGAGAGTGTGTGTGGGGACGGAGGGGGAAGAGAGATTATTTGGGAGAAGGGGAGAGCTAGGAGGGAGGAAGAAAAAAAGAGAGACAGGATCTTGGAGAGAGAGAGAGAGAGAATACATAATACAAAATACTGAAATTTTATTCAGTAAGGCCATAGTCCCATTTGAGAGAGAGAGAGAGAGAGAGAGAGAGAAGAGAGAGAGAGAGAGAGAGAGAGGAGAGAGAGAGATTGTTCTCTCTTTCTCCCAAACGAGTCGTAACCACCACACCAACGATATTCGAACCAGTACAGTACCTTTTACCATTTAACCGACATCTGAGGGAAGAGGTGAAGCAGAGAGAGCTATAAAAGATAAGGAGAGGGATGTTTTTCCACCCCAGCTAACACCGCCAGAACAGGGAGGGTCCTGACTGCAGACCGCTTGCACAAGGGGAACACCGACTCAGCAAAACCTTCTTGTCAAAGACCTACCGGAATTCCACTCACGCTCCCAAAGGCTTTCTTTATCGCCCACTATGTGCTCTACATGCACCCGGGTCGTTTTTTTTCCTAAATGGCACCGCTGTCTGTAGGCTACATCTCTGCTAGTCTAGCTCGTTGAGGGAGGGCCAGTCTTGCTCCATGCCAGCCAGCTACATCGGCCACTGGTTGGTTTTTGAATAGCTGTCAAAGTCTTGTGCGGCGGACTTCCAGTCAGATGTCGGCATCTGTTTGTTGTGATTTCTGTTAGAAGAAAAGAAGCTGCCGGGAATAGAAGAATAAAACCCAGTGTACAATTAACAAAGGGAGTTAACTGATGCTCTAAGGACGTCACATGAACGCAACACTCAAAGACCCGAATAGTTTACGATAATGACTCTCACCTGGCGTGCGAGTAAGTCCAGCCAACGAGGTGCGTTGATTTAAAGGTACATTCTTGTATACCATTGTTTCCCTTTTTGTTGTTGTTACACGTGTTGATGATTTAACTTTGAGTTTTGTTTGGTCCTCTCTTGTTACCATGCTGATGATAGAAATGCCCGCTGGTGCTAAGTAGATTTAGCTGACTCTATGTCTGTGAACGTTTATAAAATAAAATAAAACTTTGCTTGTTTAATTAACGCTCATGCGTTGATAACGTTTGTGCAGTGTTGCTTGAACGTGAATGAACAATTCTGTTTTAAACCAAGAAGAAGACAGAAAAAAAGATAGGAAGAGATAAAGAAAGAAAAGAAAGAAAACTTCAAATTGAACACTTATCGGTCCAATATGTGCTGATGGACCAATTTGACAGGTCTAATGGCATTCCAGCCTGTTTTGTCTGTCTCTCTGTCTTTCCTCTTGCTTTTTCTTCTTCGTTCAACAACTTGGCAGAACGCAGGCCGCCCACTCGCTTCACGGAAGAAGTGGCTAGCCAGGTGGTGGGGGGGGGGGGGGGGGGGGGGGGGGGGGAGTCGAGAGAGTGGATGGTTTGTTTGGGTTGGAAACTGGCCGAATCAGTCCTGTAGTGTCCGGCCTGAGAACATTTGGTCCCACTGTGTTTCTCGCTCAGCAGATTCAGCCAGCATTGACTTAGTCAAGTGCCTGTTAGGCACGAGAACAGTCATTTATTTTGAAAACGAACACGACGAAACAGAACGACAACAACGAAGTCACAGTGCGGTACGAGGACGCAGAAATTACGATACCCTTCCGCTGGGAAGTTCCCTACTTTTAAACCTGGAGTGGGTCAGAACATAGCTTTTCGTGCTTCTCCTGCTGTCGTGAATCGTTCCCTTTCGCGCTCAGTTTGTTGTGCATTAATTCGCGGTTCATTCAACTTTCTTTTGTCCCAGTCCTCTGCCACCATACTGGGACACGTCCCATGGTCACTGAGTCGGGCTTTACGTGTGTGCTGACGAGTCCGTTAGTCATTTTGCCTTGATATTATGGCTATGCGGAGTCCGTTAGTATTTCGCCTTGATATTATGGCTTTGCGGAGTCCGTTAGTATTTCGCCTTGATATTATGGCTTTGTGGAGTCTAGTATTTCGCCTTCATATTATGGTTGTTGAGTCCTTTAGTATTTCGCCTTGATATTATGGCTTTGCGGAGTCCGTTAGTATTTCGCCTTGATAGTATGGCTTTGCGGAGTCGTTAGTATTTCGCCTTGATGTTATAGCTTTTCGGAGTCCTTTAGTATTTCGCCTTGATATTATGGCTTTGCGGAGTCCTTTAGTATTTCGCCTTGATATTATGGCTTTGCGGAGTCCGTTAGTATTTCGCCTCGATATTACGGCTTTGCGGAGTCCGTTAGTATTTCGCCTCGATATTACGGCTTTGCGAAGTCCGTTAGTATTTCGCCTTGATATTATGGCTTTGCGGAGTCCGTTAGTATTTCGCCTTGATATTAGGCTTTGCGGAGTCCGTTAGTATTTCGCCTTGATATTATGGCTTTGCGGAGTCCGTTAGTATTTCGCCTTGATATTATGGCTTTGCGGAGTCCGTTAGTATTTCGCCTTGATATTATGGCTTTGCGGAGTCCGTTAGTATTTCGCCTTGATATAACGGCTTTGCGGAGTCCGTTAATATTTCGCCTTGATATTATGGCTTTGCGGAGTCCGTTAGTTTTTCGCCTTGATATTATGGCTTTGCGGTTGACTGGTCGTTGCCTGTCAACAGGTCATTGCCTGTCAACAGTCTTCTTCTTCCCTTCTTCTTTCATATATACTAGAGTCATTAAAAACAACGATACCACCCATTGTGTTAAGAAGTTTCGGTTGTCAGGGACCTTTGTCGGAGACTGTGACAATTTTTTTGCGGGGGGTAACAATTACATACGTAAACGCATGCGTAATTAAATGTGACGCGGTTCACAATAACGTACAATACAATACAATAACCCTCTACTCTCATCTCATGAGATTACTTCAGTACTTGAGAAGACTGTGTACAAACAAACTGAAAAAGTAAATTTGCGATACTTTCTTGTTCAGGGTATTTAGCAAGAGTAATAATTATACAAGTTACGTCTAAATTCATGGAACACTAAATATTCACAGAATGTGACAAGCGTTTGAAAAAATATTTTATCTGTTGAACACATACTACTTAACTGTCCTATTACCACAGAGTTATATCAGAAAAGTGGATCTGACGTTAATGCTTGCAACAACGTAAGAGGTATTTTGTGTAATACTGATGTTATCAATCCTATTGTTAAATTAAGTGTTCATAGTCCTGTGGGAAAGTTAGTATAATATAATAATATATGTTTTTTGTGTGGTATATTTTTGTCTAATATCAACTCGATGTTAACGGACATAAAATGAAACATTGCTTGCTTGATTGTGACGCGGTTCATTGAGCCTTTCTCTGTCTGTGTCTCTGTTTCTGTCTGTCTGTCTGTCTGTCTGTCTCTCTCTGTCTGTCTGTCTGTCTGTCTCTCTCTGTGGTTGTGAATGTCTTGGTTATTAGTAGTACTGTAGCAACGGCAGATATGTGAGTCGGCCTTCGTGCTAACATCTTCACCGTTGAGAAATAAAGTTCAATCAATCAATCAATCTCTCTCGCTCTCTCGGTGTAACGCGAATCAGTGACCCCCCCACCCCTCACCCCCACCCCACCTCTCTCTCTTCTTTCATATGCTGTGGGAATCCCCCTCTGTCAGACACCCTCACAGCTAGATAATGTGACTGAGCCCAGAGAGCTCAGTTGTCGAATTAGAAGTGTCCTGCAAAATCCTAATATAACCGTCATGTGTGACGAAAACAACGACAACAATAAAAACCCAAAAAACAGTTTCCTGCAAAATGACTATATTAATGATGCAACGAGGTGTGAATGAGTGAGCAAGAGGTATTTTCTGAATATATGCTTCGCAGTGATTTGTTTGGGGGGAAAAAAGAAGAAGAAAAGAAGCAAGGTAGACGTTTAGCACGCGGGCAAAACTCCGGCTGTTGGTCTCCGCAAACGTTGGAACAGCTTGAGCGGAAGTGGTGCTCTTTGCGTAATGAGATAACCCAGTTCACTCTACTAAGGAAGATCAGACACTTGCCGTAACCCGTTAGACAAACATTTTGGCAAGCACAAGGCCTGTAACCTACAGAACAAAACGTCAAGCGTCTTGATCTCATTAGAGGATCCCAAGGCATGTGTGTTTATTCTTCTGGCTTGTTATTACCAAATCCATGCAGTGCCAAATCTGCCATTGACAAGAGGAACGGCGAGAGAGAGAGACAGAGAGAGAGAGTGGGGGGGTGGGGGGTGGGGGTGGGGGTGAGAGAGAGAGAGAGGGGGGGGAGGGAGAGTGTTTCTGAGTGAGTGAGTGAGTGAGCGAGAGAGAGAGAGAGAGAGAGAGAGAGAGACAGACAGACAGACAGACAGACAGACAGACAGCTTAATTTTGGAAACTCAGTACTTCTCTCTTCGGATTCTCTGATACTAGAAAGTATTGCCGATTAGGAAGGAGGGAAATATTAAACACGCGTTCAGTGATGCTTGCCGCGAAATGTTTCCACTCCCGGAAGGCTTGTTTGCATCCTGGAAGCTTGAGTGTGTGCGGAGCTTAATTAGCGCCACTGGCTGTTGGATAAAATAAATAAATAAATAAACAACAAAGAAAGGAGATGGGGCTACAGAAGATAGGGTCGGGGTAGCTCAGTGGGTAGAACGTCGGACCGAAAAGCCAGGCGCAATAACTGACTCGAGTTCGATTCCCAGGTGCGACGAAGGATTTTCCCCTCCAGAGTCAGCTTCCAGTGCAGACTCTCTTACGGTGTCCGTACAGTCCGCATATGCAATCGCATGCATCAACATTTGTGCGCACGTTAAAAAAAACAAAAAACACTGGCAGCCACCATACCTGTGTTTTGACACACGGAAATACTGCACACGCTCGTAGGAATGGGTAGCGCTGCTTTTTGCGGCTTCTGTGCCTTGCCTAGGTAAGGCGACCCAAATGTCCCGCTTCCCCCTCCACCCGCCAAATTAATAAGAAGAAGAAGAAGAAAAAGAAAAAAGAAATCGAGGAAGGTTGATGATTTTTGATTTATTTTGTTGTTGTTGATTTTTTTGCGGTCTATCCAGCAAACAAACAACCTCCCGCGAAATATGAAGATTTTTCTCCTTTCCACCCCTCCTCTCTCTCTCTCTCTTCCTTTCTGTCGGCTTTGATATGACATTTGTGGCTGACTGGACGTTAAATTAAAATCTAATAACTCTTCCGTTTGTTTCTGCCTTCATAAGTTATTTACTTGCTTAACGATTTATGATTGATGGGTTGGTTTATTGTTTTATGAATGGGCTGGATTGATTCATTCTTTGGTGGATTTTTTTTTTTATAAGTGTGACTCTTTGTTTCTTTCTTTATTTGCTTTTCTGGTTGGACTTGGCGTAAACAACAACAACAAAACCCCAACCAACCATATTTACATACTGTCACTTGCTTTTATTTGTCTGTTTTGGTAACAGTCTTTAATGTGTCTGTATATTACGGCCGTAGATCGCAGAGCCATTACAGTGGCTGCCACAACTAAATTACACGTAAGTTAGTAAGGAAACATAGTGCTTAACGTCCATAGAAACCCAAAGGCTTATTAGGGACGTGCAAAAGGTAAATTACACTAAACCCTTAAACATTTTGCTTTACGTCCACAGAGGCAAGGTTGCCTAGTAGGAACGGGCGGGAGGGGGGGGGGGCGAGGGGGGGGGGGGGGGCGGCGCACCGACCCGGAAGACCGACGAGGCCGTGGATGGACCGCCGTCAGAACAAAAGAAGTGTTAAGGTAGTCCCCTCGCCATTGCGTAGCAACTAGTGTACTACGCAATTGCTGTTTCAACTGCTGTGCGGAACAGAGTCACGAGGACAGTGTCCGTAGCACTGCTGCTGAGTAACACCTGAAGCAAAAGAAGTCCAACTTTCAGAGCCCGACTCCACCTCCCTGCTCATGGTCTCTTCTGGGCTAACTTGATGGTCCAGCACTACCTCCCTTCTCTTGATCTCGCCTGGACCCGCAAAAGTGTCTAACTTCTTCGTGAGAGTCCAGCTCACCTCCCTCCTCTTGATCTCGCCTAGACTCTTGTAAATTACACTCCACAATGCCGGTTTATGTACTTCTCTCGGAAATGGCGTTTTTGCACTTAACGCCCTTTAATACGGCTGGAGGTGAGTGATGTCCCTTGGGCAGCGCCTACACCGCGTTCCGTGTCTTTGGCCAGAGGTGTCGGTGCCAGCCAGTATTGAGCATCGCCGTGTGACAGTCGCTCCATCACCGTCAGCTCTGTGGGGACGGTCTGCGAAACGAGCTCTGTCCGGAAGATAGTTATGCAACAACGGGTGTTGTCACGCTATGGGCATGGGCTTTGAGTGTGTGTGTGTGTGTGTGTGTGTGTGTGTGTGTGTGTGTGTGTGTGTGTGTGTGTGTGTGTGTGTGTGTGTGTGTGTGTGTGTTGTGGTGTGTGTGTGTGTGTGTGCGTGCGTGCGTGCGTGCGTGTGTGTTTGTGTGTTCGTGATGGCATGCTTGCGTGTGTGTGTGAGTGTGTGTGTGTGTGTGTGTGTGTGTTGAGTGTGGTGTGTGTGTGGTGTGTGTGTGTGTGTGTGTGTGTGTGTGTGTGTGTGTGTGTGTGTGTTGTATTGTGTTCAGTTGTGTTGTGCTTGTGTGTGTAGTGTTGTGTTTTGTGCATTGTGTGTGGGTTGTTGTTGTTGTTGTGGTGGTGGTGGTGGTGGTGTGTGTCAGTGTGTGTGTGTTTGTGTGTGTGTGTGCGTGCGTGCGTCTGTGTTGACTGACTGAACAACACAGTTGATCAAGACAAAAACCTTCACTAAGCAAAAATCGGATGACAGACATTGCTTTATTGTATACAGCTGTACTACAGCTGTACGTCGAATGAATTTGTTTTGCCTAAGCGGTCTGATGTTTTTGTGATTCAGCGAAGGATAAAAAATAAAAAAAATAATAGAAAAGCGACCACAGAAGGTTTCGACTACTTTCACTATTTTCCCAGCAGTTGCCCGCCATGTTCGCGAGCGCTGCAAAACGCGCGGGACACGCTAGTAATGCTGCCAAGAGAACAGACACGTTGAAACGCCTTGCGAACCGCTCCGTTGGACGGTGAAAGTCAGACCTTGACGTCCGAGACAGCAACAGGCCCTCGAGTGCCAGCGCTCCTTAAGGTACATGACGTAGGCAGACGTCTTTAGGACTTATTGATGTCCAAACCGTTTGCGTGATTCAGTTCAGAACATGTTCCGGCCGTCTTGGATTTCGGTCATTGGCCAATCATTCCGCAATTCTAGAAACCACCCTGCCTCCGGCGGCTTTCATTACGTAGGCAGCAGAAACGTGCTGGGCGTCGCCAGTGGAAGGGACTTGAAATTGATTAAAGGGACCCGTCTCAGCCAAGTGAGTCGGTTTGGCCCAGCGGTAAGGCGTTAGGCTGGTAAACAGAAGGGCCTCGGCTCGATTCCGCTTCGGCTTTCCCTTCTCTTCAAAAAGGTTGTGGTTTGTGGACACTGTCTTGTGACTTTGTCCCTCACAATTAACGAAACATTAAAATGGCTCTCATCGCTGCCCATCTTGATGCAGGAGTTATTCTGGTGGTGACAGTGTAGCGATAGGTATATAATCTCCCTCCCCGGCCCCCTTCGCCCCTCCCTAATAAGCCTTACGGTTTCTGTGGACGTAAAACACCATGAAAGAAGGTCACAACCATTGGCGGCTTTGCTGGTAGTGGTGGGGGTGGGGGGTGGGGGGTTGCAAGAATGTTGCTACTAGTCGCACTTCACTCACTCACAGTGACAACACTTAAGGATCGTGCAGTGGAACTCAGAAGGCGTGTCAGCTAGAGCTCGGGAGCTGTGTGAAAGTCGAGGTGGACATCCAGGGCTCCCCGTCCCTAATAGTCCCGTACGGTTTCTGTGGACGTAAAGCAACACTGAAACATCGGAACGCACAAGGCTCCCAGAAGACGGACTGGCCACTGCCGATTGCACGCCCACCTGTCATTTTTGATGCGTTTGTCCGTCACACACACTTCATTGCCCTTTGCCGCATTTGCCCGTCCCTAATCATTGATGGTGTTCGAGGACGTAAAGCAACGTTAGAAGAAGAAGCGCTAGCCCCAGACCCCACAGCGTGGTCTGCAGTTCTGTCCCCTACAAAGACACAAGCACGGACACAGCATCGGCCCCTAGGAGCCACGCTTGCAGAAACACTCTGATGAAATTCATCAATACCGTCAAGCTAGACGTCCGAGGAAAATCCCGGAACGCCGAGGGAGAAGGAGATCGGCAGTCGAGTGGGAAAGCTGGATCAGCGCTGGATTTGGCATTTTTGGAAGGAGAAACCAGCATCCGTATCAGTGAATTGGCATTGGCCGCTGAGCCCGAGGGATCACGCAGCAAGACAGCCTAGGTAGCTCTCCGATAAAAGGTCGGCTGAGTCACTTTTCCGCGGAGATAAAAAATTAATATTCGCAGGGAAGCTGACTGACGTACTCCGTCACGAGAGCGTCAGGGCCCCGAGATAGCCGAGCCATGTGGCGGCCTGCGCTTGAACACAGCCAGTGTTTTTTTCTCTCTTGCCCGCCTGTGTTGTGGAAAATAACATCGGCTGTCGTGTGTGGAAGACTGACTGTCTGCTTTCTTTAAGAGCGCGTCATTCTCAGGCTCCACTTGAAAGCGCCGACGTCAGCTGGACGAGGAGATCAGAGCAAACACATGTTATTTAATTTCCATTTCCTGCAGCCAATAACTTCGGATGTCTGGCACTTGCATATTGATGATGATGATGAAGATGATGATGATGATGATGATGATGATGATGATGATGATGACGACGATTTTGGTGGTGGTTGCGGTGGCTGTGATGACGATGTGACGGCCACAACGCGGCAATGGTGATGATGGTTACTTCGATGTTAACGGGTATTTCTATACATTTTGAACGTGAGTCACGTGAGCCGGTCTGGTCAGGCAAGGCGCTAGGCTGGTACCAACTGAACAGACGAACATCGGTTTGTTGTCGTAGCGTTCCCCATCTGAACACTCTGCGGGTCACCCGGTATACGCGATTATAGATCGAAACAGGGTGACAAGATTGGGTGTGTAATTTATTTTTTTAATTTTCCTTCCTCTGCCACATGGGAAGCCTCATTTTGTCATCTGTTATACAAGGAGCTTATCATGGCTGAAAATAGTCCCCACATAACTCTGCAGCGCATAAACACGTCTTCGTGTATGTAGCCTTGGTGTTCTTGCTTGTGTCAGTGTGTTGTGACTGACACAGCCCAAGCCTTGGAGTTCTTGCTGGTGTCAGTGTGTTGTGATACAGACCAAGTCTTGGTGTTCTTGCCGGTGCCAGTGTGTTGTTACACAGCCCAATCTTTGGTGTTATTGCTGGTGTCAGTGGGTCGTGTGACACAGCCCAAGCCTTGGTCAGCGTTCTTGCTGGTGTCAATGTGTTGTTACACAGCCCAAGCCTTATTGTTATTGCTGCTGTCAGTGTGTTTTGACACAGCCCATGCCTGGGTGTTCTTGCTGGTGTCAGTGTGTTGTGACAAAGCTCAAGCCCTTGTGTTCTTGCTGGTGTCTAGACGTTTGTTGTGACACAGCCCAAACGTTGGTGTTCTTGCTGGTGCCAGTGTGTTGTGACAAGCCCTAGCCTTGGTGTAATTGCTGGTGTCAGTGTGTTGTGACACAGCCCAAGCCTGGTTGCAGTCATGCTGGTGTCAGTGTGTTGTGACACAGCCCAAGCCTGGGTGTTCTTGCTGATGTCAGTGTGTTGTTACACAGCCCAATGCTTGGTGTTCTTGCTGATGTCAGTGTGTTGTGACACAACCCAAGCCTTGGCTTTCATGCTGGTTTGAATGTTGTGACAGCCCAAGCGTTTGTGTTTTTGCTGGTGTAATTGTGTTGTGACACAACACCAGCCTTGGTGTTGTTGATGGTGTCAGTGTGTTGTGTAGGAGACGTCGATATGAGTTCACTTCTTGTGATGTTTGTCTCACATAGTTAATGAAACATTAAAATGACTCACAGCGCTGCCATTCTTGAATACCGAATCCTTCTAATGATGACTAGGCGTCTTTTCGGTGTGTGTGTGTGTGTGTGTGTGTGTGTGTGTGTGTGTGTGTGTGTGGTGTGTGTGTGTGTGTGTATAGTCTCTCTTATCACCCCCACCCCTCTCCAGGATTCCGGTCTTCGGAGACAGCTCGGTGCGACCGAGCATTTAGTCTTTTACAGCCAGCCGCAGTCTTGCCTTAGCCGCCTATGTCATAAGGCGAAACCAAAGCCTGCGCCGCCGTTTCCAAGCAATGCTTTGTATTGAACCGGTGCCGGCACTGAACTTCTGCGTGATATGCCCGCTCACGCCCGCGTCTCCCCATTGCTTATTTGTCGCTGTGCATTGCCCGTAAAAAGCCGGCGCCGAATCTTCCCATTTCATCAGGAGAAGAACATGCCGGCGAGGGGTGAGCCATTTGTCCTGGCGCCGCAACATCCTGCGATAGGCGGCGTCTCGTGGGCAGATAGAAAAACGGAATGAGTTTCTCGTCCCCGAGGTCCCGTGGAGCGCGGCTCTGATTGGCGCTCCCGGCCACAGTCACGTGCTCCGGGACGGTCGGTTGTGGCTTAGTGGATACAGTTTTGTGTGTGTGTGTGTGTGTGTGTGTGTGTGTGTGTGTGTGTGTGTGTGTGTGTGTGTGTGTGTGTGTGAGAGAGAGAGAGAGAGAGAGAGAGAGAGAGAGAGAGAGAGAGAGAGTAATTTGGTGTTTTACGCCCAGTCAACCATTACGGTTAACTCGAACTCAGAAAACTATTTTACAAGTGATTGCAGTTTAGGTTCAGTCAAAACCTGTCTAAAACAACAACAACAACTAGTCCTTGCTAAGCTACTAACGAATACTATTAAATAAAAATGTTTTTACAAGGCATCATTCATATAATACATAAAGCATGAACGAATGGGTGTTGTTTATACATGAAGCATAAAAACTTCCACACAAACCTTGTGTGCTCACAGCGTCAGATGCACACATGCACACAGTCTACACATCAAATCCGTTATACAAGTATTTATAAGCATACAACCAGCAGATAAAGCAGTAAAATATCGCATAGATTCATATAAACACCCGTTACTAATAGTAAGGTTAAACAGAAAGAGAGAGAGAGAGAGAGAGAGAGAGAGAGAGAGAGAGAGAGAGAGAGAGAGAGAGAGAGAGAGAGAGAGAGAGAGAGAGATTTACTATGGGGTGGGATGGAGAGAGAGAGAGAGAGAGAGAGAGAGAGAGAGAGAGAGAGAGAGAGAGAGAGAGAGATTTACTATGGGGTGGGAGGGGGAAGAGTGAAGGGAAGTGATGTGAGAAGGAGAGTAGTTGAGAGGAGTGGAGGGTGCTGACGAAAGAAGGAAAGGTAAAGACACACGAAAGTGTAGATGGCTGAGAGAGAGAGAGAGAGAGAGAGAGAGAGAGAGAGAGAGAGAGAGAGAGAGAGAGAGAGAGAGAGAGAGCTGGGAAAGAGAGAGAGAGTAAGGAGAGAGAAAGAAGCCATGGCAGAGAGAGAGAGAGAGAGAGAGAGAGGGGAGAGAAGCGGGCCCGGAGTGATTCGTGGGGATCGGGAGAGATGTTGTTACAGGCACTACTCGCTATCGATTGCTCGCCCCAATCCCGCTGTTCGCGGACAGACAGTGGTGTTGGCGTAACGACATTGCGAAAAACAGAACCCCTCGGACTCTCTCCGCCCGCGATGAAGCGACAGTGGACAGTCAGCGTGCCAACGGTTAACCTCCACTGTAAGCGGTTAGCTAGTTCTTGGATATTTAACGTCCTCTTAGCTTGCTGTTGATGTGTTGCGTTCCCTAGCTGAACTCTCCAGGGGTCACCTGGTTTATGCAATTGTGCATTCACAAATACATTCCATGGGATGAGGGGATTGCGTTTTGTTTTTAAATTGCCCCACCACGTTAGCAGCCACGCCCCGTGTTTAGGGAAGTAGCAGGTAACTTGGTGTTTTACGCCCAGTCAACCAGTACGAGTTTTGGGGGATGTAGAACTATATGAAATACGGTGTTACGAATAGTCTCTGGTGTAACCAGCGGTCGTAATCAACCTAACCGACCTTTCGCTTACGTCACCTTGGCACAGGAGTCCGGAGAGTTAGAAGCAACAATACTGTTACGCAGTTGTGTGTGTGTGTGTGTGTGTGTGTGTGTGTGTGTGTGTGTGTGTGTGTGTGTGTGTGTGTGTGTGTGTGTGTGTGTGTGTGTGTGTTCGTTCTTTCTTTTTTGTTTGTTTTCTTTTTCTTTCTTTTTTCACTTTGGAATAAGGGTCGGTATAATTATGAAGCAACGTGTTTCCGCAGTGCCTGGAGGTTTGTTTTTGATTTTTACATTGGGAAAAAGAGTGTTCATGGTTAGAAAGCAACACTCTCCCGCAGTGTTTTGACTTTTCTATTATTTCCGAAAGTGTATAGAATCATAAGAGTTAAACTGAGACCGATAGTTGGGTATAGAATCTTTAGAGTTAGATTGGGACCGGTGGTTTCCTGCAGATTCTTTCGAGTTGAAAAGCAACACTTTCCCCGCAGTGTTTTGAGTTGTTGTTGTTTTCAGTGGGAAAAGAGTCCGGAGTTACAGAGCAACTCTCGTTGGCAGTGTTGTGTAGAACCAATGATGAGGCAGCCTTTTTATTTACTTCTTCACGGCGCTAGAAAGGAAGAGTTATTTTACGGTAAAACTAAAAATATTGAAGACCCACCGAGCTGCTATATGGGAGGGAGGAAGAGAGAGAGAGAGAGAGAGAGAGAGAGAGAGAGAGAGAGAGAGAGAGAGAGAGAGAGAAGAAAGAAAGAACTCGAAAATTTGATTTTGCAAGGATTGTAGTTTGGGTTCAGTCGAAACGTATCTAGCAAGTTTTCCTTGCTATGCCACTGAGAGAGAGAGAGAGAGAGAGAGAGAGAGAGAGAGAGAGAGAGAGAGAGAGAGAGAGAGAGAGAGAAGAAGAAGAAGAAGAAGAAGAAGAAGAAGAAGAAGAAGAAGAAGAAGAAGAAGAAGAAGGAAGAAAGAAAGAAAGAAAGAAAACGGAGCATTTTTATGTTGGTTATCTTTGCACCCGGCATTACAGTGTTCTGGCTGTTGAAGATGAACTGACCAATGTTCGACAGGTTTCCGCTCACCGGTGCGGACTGATTGGCTATTCTCTTGTCAGCGTTTGACGGATGGGAGGAGCTTCCCTGAGACTGAGTTTCTTAAGCCAGAAAGAAGTGACGCGCAATCGACGCACAGGCGCGTGCCATTGACGAGTTATTTTTGCTGTTACGTCATTTGTTCTCCGAAATAAGGTGTTCTTGTTTTATACACCTTATTGTCCCAAGTGAAGTAATCTCTCCCCGCACTCCCCCCCCCCCCCCCCTCACCCCCCTCGCCAATCCCGAGGAGAGCCAGCCGCGACAGAGTTTACCCTTTCACTGGCATGGTGTCACTTGAAAACAACCAATAAAAGTGCGAAATTTGAAATCCTGAAGCCTTTTTTTGTTTTCTTTTTCGCATTAGCATGTGAAAGGATTTTCATCAAAACGCATAATACTGAAATTAGATTTGTTATAGGACCGGAAAACAGACTGGAGGCGGGGGTCTGTAATTTTCGGCACGTAAATTTTACAGGCTGGAGCAGTAAAGGGGTTAATTAATGTTACTGGGGAGAAGACCTCGAGATGTTGTTACAGAAAAGAAAGCAAAACTGATGTTAGGTGCCTGCGGCTGAACATATTCGGTTACCCGTAATGCATCGTGTTAGCTGTATGAAGCGCTGCATCATTAGACACATTTCCAGCCGACCACATGGTTTCCCCAGCCAACAAAAGGCAGAATTCCGTCTTCGTTGCGACAACGAAACACTAGGGACTCCCCAAACTGGATTCCGCCGTCTTCACAATCGCAGGTTATGGGAGAGAATCCACTCTGGCGAAGTTTCTGTGCTAACGAAGATCGATATTAGAAAAACGGAACCGGTTTGCATGCATCAGAGTGTCCTGTGCACAGCGCGTCCCTCTTTTCGTCGGGAAAAATCAGCGGTCAGAATCATGGTTGGTTAGTTCTTGGATGTTGGTGTAGGCTTTTTGCTCGCATGCGAAGAATATGGGGAACGGTTCGATGAATCGTTTCCAGCCTTCCCAGTATTTTTCTTACCTTGTGTGTGTGTGTGTGTGTGTGTGTGTGTGTGTGTGTGTGTGTGTGTGTGTGTGTGTGTGTGTGTTGTGTTCTGCCCTTTTCGTAAGTGGAGATCAGCTCCTACGCACCATTTTCATTCGTCTAGGCTAAAGATAAACCAACATTGGCTTAGTGATGGCTCTTGGCTGTTAACGGCCTCACAACCGCACAGGCTGACCTCAGAACGATTCACACATTTAGATCTTCTACACCAGTTTCAAACACAAGTCACCAAATCAGAACAAAAGGATCAAAATACACAAACATCACTGATAACAATAACGTCCCATACAGCTCTATGCCCCGTGAACTGTCACAGCTGGCCTGTGACCTGTTTGATCTTGTTCCTCGGATGACGTGAGCACGTAAGAGGTGGTGCGTGTCACAATGGTGAGCTAGGACATCTGTCAGTGTTGTGTGCAGCCATTGCCGCTAATCGTTACTCACGAAACTGGGATTTAAAACTTCACCGATGCCAGGTAGGAGTTACCGTTGACGGTTCATATCTGTGTTGTTGTGTTTATGGGACGTCTTTGGTACTCCCTTTGTTTGTTGGCTGAATGGCCAGTGGAGGGGGAGGTGTGTGTGTGTGTGTGTGTGTGTGTGTGTGTGTGTGTGTGTGTGTGTGTGTGTGTGTGTGTGTTGTGTGTGTGTGTGTGTTAGAAACAATATTTTCTCTAGAGTTGTAGTTTTCATTTCGATCTCTTCATCGACCCCGTTGGACAAAACATTGTTTTGAGATAAAATTAGATCCTTTAAAAAGCGAGCGATGTTGAGAGCCTTTTTGTGTGGCTTCTATCTCTTTGCCGGAACGCAGCGATGGCAGTTCCTCCCTACACTCGTGCGGAAACTCCCATGGTGCCTATTCACCGTGGTAAAATAATAATAACGGATGTTTTCAGAGCGCCTAAACATGCGGCTCAAACAGCTGAACAATAAACATAACAGAAGAAGCATGTAGATCGACATACCGGTTTATTGCCAGTTAACGTACAGCTAACAAATAATGTTCACGGCAACACCGGTAGACAATATTGTTCAATCATGAATGACTACATGCAGCACACACACACACACGCACGCACGCACGCACGCACGCACGCACGCACGCACCGCACGCACGCACGCACGCACGCACGCACGCACGCACGCACACGCACGCACGCAGTAATGGTGCTTAATTGAAATGTCTGGAGAAGAGAAATGTCTTAAGTTTGTTCTCCAAGGAAGAGAGAGTAGCCTGATGTCTTGTGGGAGGTTGTTCCAGATGCGGGGACCGAAGTGTGAGAAAATGCGGAAGCCATGGGTTTTGCGGTTGAAGAGCTAGAGTTTGAGCATGCGTGTGTCTCATGGAGAGCGGCATGGTTCACTGGGCGGTAAATATCCAGAGCTTCTCTTTTAAATTTTATTTGTTTAACCTTTCTTTCTTCTTTCCGCTGTTCTGTCACAGCCATGGAGACAAAGTGCAAGCATAGGTTTACGACATCCTGCCTCCAACCACTGCCATTACTGGTTACGAGATAGGCTTCCGAAAACTGTTAGGTAACAAACAAAAAACAAACAAAAAACAAAAAAACAAAAATCGTCGGTGCTCAGATGGCAGTCAGTTTGTTGTAGCCACAAAGACAACTCAGATTATACCAGGCAGCGTTTCTCTAATAACCGCCGACACAGTTTGCGCCGGCCCACATAAAACCAAAATCGTTCGAATCGAGACGGAACTTGTGATAAATACGCGCCGTGCTGCGATGCTATGCGAATTCCACAAGTGCATAGTACTCCAACCTTTCGCAAATTCAGTTACGGATAGCGCTGAGCTGACAGCGTGATGCTTATAGATAATAGAGGCGATATCCTGAAGACAGAAGCGCGGAGACACTCGCAACAAGTGCCCCTTCAGTGGCGTAACCAATTACGGCAGGGTATGGAGGAAGGGTGCTGGCAAGCGAGGCTTGGAGTGTGCTTATTGAACCGCACGGGTTCTCTCCCTTCCCCTGCTCTCTCGGGAAGCTGCCATGGATGTCCACACGTGAAAGGCAAGCCGCAGAAAGTCCAGTGGGCCTGCAGTTTCCGCCCAGCCCAATTGCATTGGACACGACCACTTCTTCACAGCAGTTTGGATGGATTTTTTCAGTCAACAGTTTCGACGAGTTTCGTTTTCTAATTTTAGGTGATGTCGCTCATGGTGCCACTTCGGCAGCGGGCGAAGCGCGCGCGTGCGTGTGTGTGTGTGTGTGTGTGTGTGTGTGTGTGTGTGTGTGTGTGTGTGTGTGTGTGTGTGTGTGTGTGTGAGAGAGAGAGAGAGAGAGAGAGAGAGAGAGAGAGAGAGAGAGAGAGAGAGAGAGAGAGTTCGGCTGTTGGATTGCTTCTCCGTCTCAGTTTTCCAAGCGGAACAAGAGGCCCAATGTATCAATTAATCCACCTGGTATTACACTTTTTGTTTCATTATAGCCGTCGTTGTTCATCCCATTTCATGTTTTGTTTCGTGTCGATACTTTTTCAACTCACACCAGGGCTAGATGATTGCGCAACAACTTCCTGCCGCGTCTGGCCTCGAGCGAGATATTGGAAATGCTGCACATGGGAAAGTTTTCACTGTTTTTGCGATCCACGGACCGGCGCTGTCACAGATAAGGACGATAACCTTTCTATCGGTTCCCGACTTGTGA
This sequence comes from Alviniconcha marisindica, assembly GCA_018857735.1. Lineage (NCBI taxonomy): Eukaryota > Metazoa > Mollusca > Gastropoda > Provannidae > Alviniconcha > Alviniconcha marisindica. The sequence goes on along the minus strand of JABMCL010003555.1, from coordinate 34,341 downwards.
TGTTACCAACACAATTTCTCGATGGTTTCCACATGTATTCCGCCCAACTGCATTGCAATTTGAGACGTGTTTTGCTGCTGTTGTTGTTTTCAGTTACCCACCTCCACCTGTGTGTGTGTGTGTGTGTGTGTGTGTGTGTGTGTGTGTGTGTGTGTGTGTGTGTGTGTGTGTGTAAGAGAGAGAGAGAGAGGGGGGGAGAGAGAGCTAGAGGGAGAGAGAGGCATTTAGGTAATTGTGTGTATGTCGACGCTCGTGTGTGTTGTGTGTGTGTTTGTGTGTGTGTGTGTGTGTGTGTGTGTGTGTGTGTGTGTGTGTGTGTGTGTGTGTGTGTGTGTGCGTGCGGCCGTGCGCGCATGTGTGTGTAGCACTCACAACGGTAGGTTACTTTGTTACTTACGCCTCGAGTCAAAAGCAGTGCTATAACCAGGTCACTGACAACAAGCAGTGCTATAACCAGGTCACTGACAACAAGCAGTGCTACAGGTCACTGACAACAAGCAGTGCTATAACCAGGTCACTGACAACAAGCAGTGCTATAACCAGATCACTGACAACAAGCAGTGCTATAACCAGGTCACTGACAACAAGCAGTGCTACAGGTCACTGACAACAAGCAGTGCTATAACCAGATCACTGACAACAAGCAGTGCTATAACCAGATCACTGACAACAAGCAGTGCTATAACCAGGTCACTGACAACAAGCAGTGCTACAGGTCACTGACAACAAGCAGTGCTATAACCAGATCACTGACAACAAGCAGTGCTATACCAGATCACTGACAACAAGCAGTGCTATAACCAGATCACTGACAACAAGCAGTGCTACAGGTCACTGACAACAAGCAGTGCTATAACCAGATCACTGACAACAAGCAGTGCTACAGGTCACTGACAACAAGCAGTGCTATAACCAGATTACTAACAACAAGCAGTGCTACAGGTCACTGACAACAAGCAGTGCTATAACCAGATTACTAACAACAAACAGTGCTACAGGTCACTGACAGCAAACAGGGCTACAACCAGTTCACTGACAACAAACAGTGCTACAACCAGGTCACTGACAACAAACAGTGCTACAACCAGGTCACTGACAACAAGCGGCAGTAGCTCAAGAAAAACACCTTTGTGCCAACAATCCTTGTTGTCGTTGTCGTTAGCCCTTCACCCCTTTTCTCCTGCCGCCCACCCCCCACCCCCATGTCTCCCGCTTGGTCCACGCTGGGGCAATTTGGAGAGTAATTGTCAACACAGGCACTGTACGCTTTCCGCAGCTGTAAAACTGACCACAAAGGGGAAATGGAGACTTGCGGCTTTCTGTTCGGCTGCTTCACCCAGTGCGTTTTAATCTGACTTCGATCCGCGTTCGGAGGCCGGAGTGAAAGTGTAAATGCAGACCAGCTATAGTTGGAGGGAGGAAAGCCTTGCAGAACGAGGTTGAGTCATTTGGGAGGAAATGTCTCCCCCCACCCCTCCCCCCGGCCCTCGTCTCCAACCCCACCCCACCCCCTCCCGCCGCCCACCTCCCCACCGCATCTGTTGGGGTACTGCAGATTCGCAAAATTAAGTTCTGGCTTTTGTAAGAGAAAAACAAACAAACAACAACAACAACAAAAACTAAGAGCTGTCAAAGATTCCCTCTGTTACGCGTGGAGTAGGTCAGAACATAGCTTTTTATGCTTCGCCTACTGCTAGGAGGGAACCTGTGTAGATCAAAAGTTTTGTTTTTGTTTGTTTGTTGTTTTGTTGTTGTTTTTGGGAGGGGTAGACCCTACTATCGCTGATTCACGAAATAAACTATTGGCCTCTGGTGAAAGAAAGCCTAACGTTCTCACAGGTTTCCTGCCTTACGTATGGGGTGGGTCAGATTATAGCTTTTCATGCTCCGCCTACTGCCAGAAACTTGCTTTCTGTCGATTTGTGCCTTCCCGGTTCTTTTGGCTTTATTTCCCCTGTCCCCCTCCTGCGTAGATCGATGCTTGTCGGGTAGAGTGAATCAGACTGGTGCTTGTGATTTGACGCCGGAGTGGTGTTTGGTCCTCATAATTATGACCTTCACGATTGACTGGGCGTTAAGTAACGTGGAGCTATGGCACACACACGCACGCACGCACGCAAACTCGCATACACAAACACAAACACACACTCACTTCACGTACACATACACACACATCATGTACAAATACACACATATGTACAGACACGCACATACGTACATACACGCATATAGACACGTACATACACACAAACACATACATACACTGATTCAAACACACAAAAGGTTCGAAAGAGCGCTATTAAATTTTATTAGGACAAAACACAACATACGAATTTTCGTGGTAATCCCCATTATCAAGCTACAAAACGAGATTTAAACAACAGTTAAACGGGGGAAAGCGATGAAAAATGAGATGGAGAACTAAGCCACGTATCAGCCTGTTATTTTTGGTTGAGCTATGTTGTTTTTGTATCCAGTACTTGGAAGAATGTTGGTATGACTATACGTACATACATACATACATACTCTGATACATGCACATGTGTATTGTGTGTCTGTCTGTCTGTCTCTGTCTGTCTGTCTGTCTCTCTCTCTCTCTCTCTCTCTCTCTCTCTCTCTCTCTCTGTGTGTCTCTGTCTCTGTCTGTTTCTGTCTCTCTCTGTCTCTCTGTCTCTGTCTGTCTGTCTGTCTCTCTGTCTCTCTCTCTCTCTCTCTCTGTTCATGTGCTTCTGCCTGTCTCTGTTTCTCTGCCTCTCTCTCTGTGCCTGCCTCTCGTGTTTCTCTGCCTCTCTCTCTGTGCCCTCCCCCCCCTCCCCCCCCCCTCTCTCTCTCTTCGCTCTCTCGAACCGGCTGCCGGAAGGGCAATGACAGTTGCTCCCCTCGTTCAAGACGCGCGAAATGGAAGGTTTCAGTGCAAGGTCTGCGAGGCAGGGACCCTGCCACCCCGGCACGGGAGCAGCACAGAGCGCCAGTGCAACAGGCTGGCGATTGACTAACTCGCAGGGGGGGAAATGAGGGGTGCAGGGCTCGGGGTGGGGGAATTGGGAGTGGGGGGTGGGAATAAGTGAATAATTGGATTGTAAAGTCTTGTCAACCGCACAGGGTCACATCGGGGAAGGGGGGGGAGAGAGAGAGAGAGAATGGATGAATGAATAAACTTTATTTTACGAGAGAGAGAGAGAGAGAGAGAGAGAGAGAGAGAGAGAGAGAGAGAGAGAGAGAATGGATGAATGAATAAACTTTACGAGAGAGAGAGATAGAGAGAGAGAGAATGGATGAAGGAATAAACATTATTTTACGAGATCCAAACACATAAAAGGTTTTATGGTCCACGAAGGGGACACGTATGTAGTAGGACAAATTTAATATACAAATTTTCGGGGTGATCCCCTTTATCAAGCTACAAAACGACACTTAAACAACAGTTGAACGGTGAAAAACGATGATTCTCGTTTCAGATTTTGTTAAATTTTTACCAGGGTATAGTGGATTAGACACAATGTTCCTTCACACCCACCCTCGCCCATGAGGGATGAATCCTATTGATCCACACGCTACTTGAATCCCCTGTTATTATTATTACTGAGTGGGCGAAAAGATTCTAAGCATACCCAAAAATGTATAAAAAAAATAAAGATATCAGTTCATAAACATATTTCGAGCAAATAAGCAGAAATGAAATTAGGCACACAAGAGGGGTGGGGGGGACACAGGGAGAAAGAGGGGAGTGACAGGGAACTCGAAATCAGGGGGTTGGGGGTGGGGGGTGGGAGGAGAGGGATGGTGGAGAGACTGAAGACAGACAGGGAGGGGAGGGGAGAGACAGTGAACCCCAAAATTGGGGGCGGGGGGGGGAGAGAAAAATGGTGGAAAGACTGAAGACAGACAGGGAGGGGGAGTGGGGAGAGACAGTGAACTCCGAACTCGGGGGAGGGGGGTTGGGGGAGGAGAAAGGATGGTGGAGAGACTGAAGTCAGGAGGGGCAAGGGGGGAGACAGTGAACTCGAATTGGGAGGGGGGAGAGGGATGGTGGAGGGCTGAAGTCAGGAGGGGTAGGGGGAGAGACAGTGAACTCCGAACTCGGGAGGGGGGTGGGGGGGAGAGGGATGGTGGAGAGACTGAAGACAGGGGGAGAGACAGTGAACTCCGAACTCGGGAGGGGGGGAGAGGTAGGTGGAGAGACTGAAGTCAGGGAGGGGCAAGGGAGAAACAGTGAACTCCGAACTCGGAGGGGGGAGGGATGGTGGAGAGACTGAAGTCAGGAGGGGCAGGGGAGAGACAGTGAACTCCGAACTCGGAGGTGGGGGGGAGAGGGATGGTGAGAGACTGAAGACAGGGGAGAGACAGTGAACTCCGAACGGAGGGGAGAGGATGGTGGAAGACTGAGCAGAGGGGAGGGGGAGAGACAGTGAACTCCGAACTCGAGGGGGAGAGAGAGGGATGGTGGAGAGACTGAAGTCAGGGAGGGGCAAGGGGAGAGACAGTGAACTCCGAACTCGGGAGGGGGGGGAGGAGAGGATGGTGGAGAGACTGAAGTCAGGAGGGGCAGGGGGAGAGACAGTGAACTCCGAACTCGGGAGGGGGGGGGGGGGGGAGAGGGATGGTGGAGAGACTGAAGACAGGGGAGAGACAGTGAACTCCGAACTCGGGAGGGGGGAGAGAGGGATGGTGGAGAGACTGAAGTCAGGGAGGGAGGGGAGAGACAGTGAACTCCGAACTCGGGAGGGGGTGGGGGGTGGGGAGAGGGATGGTGGAGAGACTGAAGACAGGTGGAGAGACAGTGAACTCCGAACTCGGGAGGGGGGGGGAGAGGGATGGTGGAGAGACTGAAGACAGGAGGGGCAGGGGGAGAGACAGTGAACTCCGAACTCAGGGGGGTTGGGGGGGAGGAGGAGGAGAGAGGGATGGTGGAGAGACTAAAAACAGACGGGGTGGGGGAGAGACAGTGAACTCCGAACTCGGGGGGGGGGGGGGGAGACAGGGAACTCCAAACTCAGGGGGGACTGAGTGAGAGCGAAGGAAGGAGAGAGATGGAGGAGAAACTGGGGAGGGGGGGGGGGGGGCGCAGAAGAGACGGAGAGAGAGTGGCGCGGGGAAAAAGTTTCCATGTAGTGAAGCACATGAGCACGGTTATAAGGCTGTCACTTCAAACCTTTTACGTATGAGCAAACCAACAGACGGACGGCGTCGCCAGACAGTGGGTGGGATTCGGAGGGAAAGGGGGGGGGGGGGGTGGGGGGGGGGGGGGGGGGGGGGAACCGGTCCTGTGAGGCTACATTTGTGTGTTAGGATGGATTGGTTAATGTGAACGAACCGAACACGCAAGGTTGGCCTGAAAACGTTGACAATGTGCAAATATTTTCATCTGCCTTCTTTATTTACTTGTTCTATCAATATTCATGCAAAAAGAAGTACTTTTTGTTCCGAATTTGAGCTGTTCATCGCGCAGCCCTGCTGATTCGCTCTTTTACAAATGAAGAGCAGAAAAATGTTGTCTCGTGACGTATTTGATACTTCTGCCACACAAAATGGCCGCAGTCAAGGTCATGTTTTCGCGACTTTCACATATCGATTTTTGGCAAACAGGAAGTGAACTCGAACGAAAAACTGCTATGTGTGTATTTCTGTTCCTTTCCTATCGATAACGCCCGTGATGCTTTTTCGGTTCGGCTCCCCTTTAACACGCAGTCAATCGCCGACGTCATAGACGAGAGAGACACCATTCATCAAGTCACAAATTGGAGTCTGAATCACTGTTCGTTACACACCCGCCATTTTACGTTGAAAGAAAATTGGGAGGGGGAAAGGGGGGAACCTGAAAGATCCGACCAGGAAGGCGGAATTGCTTGGCAGCGGGCGAAGCACGCGAAGCTATATCTTGGCCCACTCAAGATTTGCAAGAGAGAACACGTAACACTTCTGGAGGAGATATTGATGTCAGTGCGCCAGTGCATGCGTGTATCAGAGAGATAGGTTGGAGGAGAGAGAGGGAGGAAAGGAGGGGGGAGGAGAAAGAGAGGGAAGAGAAAGAAAGAGAGGGAGAGAGAGGTGGGAGAGAGAGAGAAGGGGGGGGGGGAGATTAACATTATAGTGTTACCACCAGCATTATTCACAATATTATGAGGAGCTCGCCGCCATTAAATTGGGGAAGATGGTGTGTGTGTGTTGGGGGGGGGGGGGGGGGGGTCAAATCGCTATTATGCAATACCCAACTTTTAAGACCAAGATTTAGCCAAAATGGTTTCGATCCCGGACAGTCTGATCACAAGCCGAATGCTTTGTGTGACCATCAGGCCACGGCGGTTCACGGGTAACGAAGAAGCGGTTCGTGACCACCACTTGAAAAAGCTGATGGGGGAAGGAACCAGAGTGGGCGGGGAATCCTGGGGAGTGGGCATGGGTCACACTCCCAGCATCGATTCAGTACGTTACGCCTACCCTGCCTCCAGTCTCTGCCACAGTTAGTGACGTCACAGACTCAAAAACTGACAGGAAGGAGTCCGTTTTCCGTCGGTAGGAGAAAGAAAGGCGAGCTGGGACTGGCTATGGCGTAGCCAGCGATGGCAGAGACACGGTGAAGGTAGGCTGGCTGTCTACGCTTGGAGTGTGGGGACCACTGAGCTTAGTGGTGGGGACCCGCGTGGAAAGGAATAAGGAGGACTGGGGTGAGTTGGGGAGGGGTGGGGAGCGGGGGAGGGGTGGGGGTTAGTGGAGGGGGGGGGGGGGTGTTGGCCTGCAGCTTTTGTGAGTATAGACTCGCATCCGCGACGTTCGTACTAACAAAAGGGGGAGACGTTAGTTTTTGTGTGTTTTGTTTTTAGAGAGAGAGAGAGAGAGAGAG
>JABMCL010003555.1:10000-20000 GCA_018857735.1 Alviniconcha marisindica | reverse complement strand
CACACACACACACACACACACACACACACACACACACACACACACACACACACACACACACACACACGCGCGCGCGCGCGCGCACACACACACACACACATACACATTGACACGCACACACACACACGCATAAACACAAACGCTTACACCCACACGCTCTCTGTCTCTCCCTCCCTCCCTCCCTCACACACGCACGCACGCACGCACGCACGCACGCACACACACACACGCTCGCGCGCGTGCACACATACACATTGACACGCACATACACACACGCATAAACACAAACGCTTACACCCACTCTCTCTCTCTCTCTCTCTCTCCCTCCCTCCCTCACACACACATGCACGCACGCACGCACGCACGCACGCACGCACGCACGCACGCACGCACGCACACACACACACACACACATACGCACACACACGGACACACAAACGCACACACACCACACACACACACACACACACCACACACACACACACACACACACACACACATGTCGGACGCACGGGGGATGGGAGGGGGGGGGGGGGGGGAACAGACGCGGCGGTGAAAAAGACAGTTTGGAAATAGTAAACAGTGAGTGAGTCTTGAGGGCAGTTTTAAAAGTGGAAAAAGAACCAGCGTGGCGGAGTGTTTGGGGCAAACACATCAGGAATCCACTCTAATGCTTCGCTTCGTTTCGTACTGAGGTGACCTTGTGCGGTTGACGGGACGTTAAAATCTAGGAACCAGCTAACCATGCTGATACATGACTACAAAACAGTTACAACGAAGAGAGACTTTCTGGTTACAGTTCCGAGCTGTTGATTGAGTGTGTAAAGAGAAAGCCGAGGGGATCATAGTTAGCTGACATGACATTGATGGGGTAAAGGTGTTTTCAGTCCAGTGGATGCTTGTTGTTGAGTTTTTGTTTAATGTCCTCAGATGACCCAGTGGATGCATGAGGGTGTATGGCTATGTATGTAGGCTGTGTGTATCATGCTTGAGTGCGTCTCTGTCACTCCCTCTCTCTTTCTCTTACTCACACACACACTGACTCACACACTCACACACACACACACACACACACACACACACACACACACACACACACAACCTCACCCATACCGACTCACCCCAGCACCCCTCCCTCACCAACCGGGGGGAGGAGTGAGTGGGGGAGAGAGAGTGAGTGTATTATGCCTTAGTGCGTCTCCCCCTCCCTCTCTGTGGGAGTAGGCTGTGTGTATCATGCCTGAGTGCGTCTCCCTCCCTCCCTCCCTCTCCCTCCCCCCTCTCTCTACACACACACACACACACACACACACACACACACACACACACACGTGCAAACGCGCGCGCGCACACACAGACACACACACACACACTCTCGTGCGCACGTTCGCACACACACGCGCGCGCACACACACACACACACACACACACACACACACACACACACACACACACACACACACACACATACACACACAACCTTACACCACCGACCCACCCCCAGCACCCCTCCCTCAACAACCAGTCATCGCAGCAACAAACGGCTATTATAAGCCTTCGCGCAACAACAACACCAGGGAAGAGCAGAAATAAACAAGCAAGACTCAACTCAACACAATCAAACGAAACGAAAGCGGATAAACCGGGACAGAAAGGAGAGCGTACACCTGTTCTGTTTTCTCTCTCTCTGTGCAGGTAACGCGTCCAAACAGGCGGAGAAAGCCCGGGCAACAGGTGCGCGCGAGTGGCAGCGGCCAGGTGTCCCGTCACACTGTCAAGAGGTCGTCTCTCCGAGTTCCGCCAGACGGCGCTGATGAGACTGACAGTCCGGCTGACCCAGCTGACTGGTTGCCAGTGCTGACTTAGTTTCTCCGTCCGTGGTTTCCGGTGCTGACTTAGTTTCTCCATTCCGCTGGGTGGAATTGTTTTGTTTCCTGCTTCTGTGTCTATACGTGTTTGGCTGCTGCTGTTGCTGTGGTGGTGGTGGTGGTGGTACGAGTGCAGCAGCTTTCGGTGGATCTGACATGAGACGTGAAACCACCTGAACAGTGACGTACCGCACAGGTAAGGAGATACACCGGTGGGGGTGGAATGTGTGTGTGTGTCATGTGTGTGTGTGTGTGTGTGTGTGTGTGTGTGTGTGTGTGTGAGAGAGAGAGAGAGAGAGAGAGAGAGAGAGAGAGAGAGAGAGAGAGAGAGAGTAATCGTGTGTGTGTGTGTGTGTGATAGAGAGAGAGAGAGAGTGTTATATATATATCCCAGACTGAATCAGTAAGTGCACATGTTCGATAAACCCCTATTCTTGCACACTAGACACGTCCACACACACGCCTCCTTTTGCCCTTCACTCTCTGAATCCGGTACGTGCACTGACATCCATGCCACCTTTGTTAAGAATCATGTGGGTACGTATGACAGATAGTCCAGTGTCGCACTCGGGTATCACATCACCCTCTCTTCTCACTCCTCGCCTGAAATGTCCGCGCGAAGCCCAATTCAGCACAAGCGATAAAATTGTAGGCTCGTGTAATTATGTCGGTTTCAGGTCGTGTCAGAACACATTCATTCGTTCACTGATTCATAACCAGTGATTAATCTGACACGGAGCTTGTTGGCGAGAAAACATCGTGCCGGTTTACACCAGGAGAGAGAGAGAGAGAGAGAGAGAGAGAGAGAGAGAGAGAGAGAGAGAGAGAGAGAGAGAGAGAGAGAGAGGATGGAGTGGGGGAAGGCAGAGACAGGAGTCTGAGAGAAAGAGAGAGGAGGAGGAGAGGAACTTTCAGTGAGAGAGAGAGAGAGAGAGAGAGAGAGAGAGAGAGAGAGAGAGAGAGATAGTGGTGTGTGTGTGTGGGGGTGAACAGACAGGCTTAAGGACAGGACAGGCAAGATAATAGGGAGATAGACAAAAGGAGGAAGGAGCCTGGGGGGTGGGAGTGGAGTGTGTGTGGGGAGAGGGAGTGGTGTGGGGAGAGTGAGAGAGTGGGGAGTGAGGGGAGGAGGGTGGGGGTAGAGAGAGGGGGGGATGGGGGGAGAGGTGATGGAGGGGAGGAGGTGGAGTGGGGGGAGAGAGTGGAGTGGGGGGGAAGAGAGTGGAGTGGGGGAAGAGAGTGAGTGAATGGGGAGGGGAGTGTGTGATTGGAGTGGGAGGGGAGATAAAGAGGATGGAGTGGGGAGAGAGAGAGAGAGAGAGAGTTGGGTGGGGAGAGAGTGAGTGGAGGGGGGAGAGGAGGGAGTGGAGGGGGCGGAGAGGTGGAGTGGGGGAGAGGGAGTGGACGGGAGGGAGTTAGCGGTGTGTGTGTGTGTGGGGGGTCGGGGGTGCGTGTGTAGACAGACAAATAGGCAGGCTTCAGTACAGGACAGGCAAGACAACAAGGAGACAATAGGGAGACAGACAAAAGGAGGGGTGGAGCCTTGGGATGTGTGTGTGTGTGGGAGAGAGAGAGAGAGAGAGAGAGAGAGAGAGAGAGAGAGAGAGAGAGAGAGAGAGAGGAATGGGGGAAGTGTGTGTGGACAGAGAGGCAGGTAGGGTTAAGGACATCTAAGACAACAAAGAGACAATAGAGAGACAGACAAAAACATGAAGACAACGGATAAAGTGGGACGGTCGCAACCGCAGAAGATATCTGACACTCTTGTGACGCATACGCTTTACTCAGTGATAAGTATGCATAAAATCATATATATATATATACCACGCACAAGATGCAATTTGATGCTCCTCAGTTTGTCATTAACATGCAATGATCTCCCCGCTTTCAGTGCTGTTGCACGACCAGCCCGCAATGGTAGGTGAACGCGATGTTCAGCAACTCCTCTGCAGCTGCGCAGGCTGTCATGTTACGACCGAACTCACACCGGAAATCCTCTGCTTGATTACCCAAACACATTCAGCGACAAACCTGCCTTGGGCGCTTTTGTCTGTTGGCTGATTGTTTTCTTTCGCCATCTGCATTTCGACAAGCCTATAATGATAGGCGGTGTCGTGATGGATCTGTTCTTGGCCCGTGCGCAAAATTCCACATATTGTTTCAACCTCCGCCTTGGCTTAAACTGTCACAAAACATTGACATCTGCAGGAACCCCACGGCAATGGCTGTGTCACAACACATTGACACCAGCAAAAACTCCACGGGAACTCCAAGGCTTGCGCTGTGTCACAACATATTGATATCAGCAGGAACCCCAAGGCAGTGGCTGTGTCACAACACATGCACACCAGCAGGAACTCCAAGGCTTGGGCTGTGTCTCAACACACTGACACCAAAGCTTGGGCTGTGTCACAACACACTGACATCAGCAGGAATTCCGAGGCTTGGGATGTGTTATAACACATTGACACCAGCAGAAACTCCACAGGAACTCCAAGGCTTTGGCTGTGTCACAACACGTTGACACCAGCATGAACACCAAGGTATAGCCTGTGTCACAACACATGGACACCAAAGCTTGGGCTGTGTCAGAACGCATTGACATCAGCAGGAATTCCGAGGCCTGGGATATGTCACAACACATTGACACCAGCAGAAACTCCACAGGAACTCCAAGGCTTGGGCTGTGCCACAGCACACTGACACCAGCAAGACCACAAAGGCTTGGGCTGCGTCACAACGCACTGACACCAGCAAGAACACCAAAGATTGGGCTGTGTCACAACACACTGACACCAGCAAGAACACCAGGGCTTGGGCTGTGAACACCAAGGCTTGGAGTGCGTCACAACATATTGACACCAGCAAGAACACCAAGGCTTGGGCTGTGTCACAACACACTGACACCAGCAAGAACACCAAGGCTTGGGCTGTGTCACAACACACTGACACCAGCAAGAACACCAAGGAGACATTAAAATGTTGTTACGCACTGCCTATTTATGTGGAGACTGTATTCAGCCATACTAAGCTCCTTGCATAACAGCACCCACCGTCCTAAAATGGAGATAAAATCCTCCGAAGACTGCGTGTGGCTGCTTCAGAGCTCAGGAGGTGTGAAAAAGTCGAGGTGGCCGTCCTGGGCTTTCCGTCCTAATGAGCCTTATGGTTTCTGTGGACGTAAAGCAACATTGAACCATGCTTAGGCATTGGTCACAGTTTGTCCCTAATATGTCAACCGACATCCGAGGATATGAAACTCTACATCATCATCATCATAATCATCATCGTGTGGCTGCCCATGTGGCGAGGTAATAAAAAGAAAGAAAAAGAAAAAAAGAGGCCACACCAGCAACCCTCTCACGCTATGGAATGCACTTTTCAATGTACAATTGCATATACAGGGAGACCCCGGAGTGTTTAGCTAGGGAACGCCACAACAAAAGTTTCAGCAGCCTTTACAATAATCGAGCAGATGAACAGAAGACAGAGTGGACGATTTTGACACGAACACAGACTGTATAGCTGACAATTTCTATGCGAACACAAAGTTCACAATGGCCAGTGGCGCGGGCACCGAAGAGTCGAACAGGCGATATTTACAACGGACAAACAGAGCAGACGTAAGATGATCAAGGCAGACTTTGGGCATGATTTGTACATGTTGGAGGAACGCAGTGTTCTGCGTTGCAACTGACCGCCGAGGTAGTCAGACGCCAAACGGAACGCGGCTATCAGAACGCACGGACGACACACACACACATTCCGACATCACTTTCAATACTCTGACAACTCGGAATCATTTGCTTTGTGTCATCATCAGGACCTGGTAGATGGGGAGGGGGTCCTGAAAAGGCAGGGGTAGCATTCTAGCATTTGTACGATACGCTGCTGGCCTCTTATAGGTCTTTAGTCTTGCTTTTTGTTTAATATTGTTAACGCACCCACGTTTTACATATGTGCCAGTTTCACTTCCAATTCAAATCACACGCACGCACTCACACACACACACACACACACACACACACACACACACACACACACACACACACACACACACACACACACACACACACAAACACCTTTACGCTTGCAAACCTCGTATGTTACCTTTTTTTTTTAAAGGTCAGGTTGAAGGGGGCTTCCGGAACCCCTGGAACCCCCCCACCTCCAACCCTTCCCTTAAGGTCCTGCCCTGTTGATGAACAAGTTACGTGGCTTTGACAGAACATTTTGCCCTAAGCCAAGGGCGCCACGTTTCCAAAATGATGCAAAGAATAGGAAGGGATAGCTGCACTTTGTTTTTAAAGCAATCGATTTCTGAAATCGATTACAGAACTTACCCGTCTCTGCAAGGCCACTGCTCTTCCTAAAATCAGTCATGTTGACAGTCGGAGCTCTGTCAGCTTCGCAGCTTCTTCTTTTTTGGATTTTCTTCTCTCTTTTTTTGGGGGGGGGGGGGGGGGGGTGATCTTCGCTTTGTTGACGTGATGCTGTTTGGAAAATGTCACGATGACGGCGAGAGGTCACTGTCGCCCTTTTACTCGGCTAACCCAGTCAGCCATTAGCAGACAACAGCATGCGCGCTTAGTGCCACCCCTCTTATTTATTTATTTATTTATTTGTATATGACACTTGTCGGGGGCCTCATCTCGTGATGAGCACGAAGCGCTTCGCAGTGGCAACTATAGCGCTGTTCTCTGCGTCTGCGCTCTAGGCGTACGCGATTCTGAATAAGAGAGTGTATGTTGATGTGGGCCTTAATGTCCTCAGATGTCGGGCTGACATATCAGGGACAAACACAAGAGACTGTAGCTCAGAGTTCAGGAGCTGTGTGAGAGTCGAGGTGGCCGTCCTGGGCTCCCCGTCCTAATGAGCCCTACGGTTTCTGTGGACGTAAAGCAACCTTGAACCATGCTTACGCATTGGTCACAGTTTGTCCCTAATATGTCAACCCGACATCCGAGGACATACAGCTCCGCATCATCAGACTGTAGCTTTACACTGACAGCGCGTTTTGAATATATCCACGGGTGGTTACGGCGCCGTTTGGTTGTTAAATGGCTGGTACCGTCTCTGCGCAAGTTCTGCGTACACCATACAGCCGTGCACCAGTTCGCAGTGTCACTTTACTCGAAACCACATACGTAGGGTGCATGTGTGTTTAGCTCAAGCCTGCCACTTGCACTTTGGGCAGAATGACTGGGATCTTTTACGTGCGGTAACACAGGGGTGGAACGGATACGGAAATAGAGTCAGAACGGAAAGTTGACTCTGGAGAAGAAAATTCCCCCGCCGCTGCTGCCGGGACTCGAACGTCGCACCGTCGCCCTACCACTGAGCCACCCCCGCTCCCCTCTTATAGTAAACTTCGTTTATCGTAAACCAAAGCTTGGCGTTGTAACCAAAAACTCCCCTGATAATGCAAACTCGTTGCAAAAACTGAGAGCGAAGGACACGGACAGCATTGCCATCGTAACATAATTGCGCCTCGTGAGATGGTTTCAAATACCATCGAACTGAACTGATTCGAGCTGATCAGTCCAAAAAGCATCAGACATGGCAGAATGAAGCGCTACTAAGACGGCATATAAAAAAAAGATTGGAGAGAGAGAGAGAGAGAGAGAGAGAGAGAGAGAGAGAGAGAGAGAGAGAGAGAGAGAAAACACGAACGAACGAACGATTTTTATTTTTTATTAACGAGGGTAATGGAATAAGTACAATACTTTTTTACATCCAGCCCTCGGACGAGAGAGAGAGAGAGGAGAAGAGAGAGAGAGAGAGAGAGAGAAGAGAAGAGAAGAGAAGAGAATCAGCCGCATCCAAACTGAGTGACTGATAAGTCTGGCGGCCCTGTCATGTTGCCTCAACCCGGAATGGACCCCGCACACATCATCAGCATCACCCCCATCTTCATCCATCAGCGAGCTGTGAAAATTGTCTGAGGGTGTGGTGTGCGGCTCCTCGTGACTAGCTGTGATGCCGTGCTGACCTCCTGCTCCCCGCGCTTGCCTTCGGTCTTGTCTGGAGCAGTTCCGATCCAGTTCTGATACAGGCCGTCAGCGTGACACAGTCTGCGGCAAGGCGGGAGGGTTTTGATGGATGGGCCTTCTTTGGCACTGCCTCCCTGACTCTATCTATCTATCTATCTATCTATCTATCTATCTATCTATCTATCTATCTATCTATCTATCTATCTATCCATCCACTCACCCACCCATCCATTCATCTATCCACGTATCTATCTGTCCACCCACCCACCCATTCATCTATCCCATCTATCTATCCACCCACCCACCCATCTATCCACCTATCTATCTGTCCACCCCCCCCCCCATTCATCCATCCCATCTATCTATATATCTATCTATTCACCCACCACCCATCCATCCACCTATCTATGTCCCCATCTATCTATCTATTCACCCACCCACCCATCCATCCACATATCTATCTGTTCACCTACCCACCCACCCACCCATTCATCCATCCCATCTATCTATTCACCCACCCACCCATCCATCCACCTATCTGTCCACCCACCCACCCATCCATATATCACTCTATCCACCCACCCACCTGTCTATCTGTCTATCTATCTATCTATCTACTTACCTACCTACAGCTACCTACCTACATATTTATCGGTCTGTCCATCTGTCGATTTGTTCATTAGTCTGAATAGTCAGATTATGTCTGTCTGTGTACATCGGTCTATCTGTCTGCTCATCCATCAGTCTATCTATTCATCTGTTATATATCTGTTTAGTCATCGGTCTGCTTATCTGTGTCTCTGTCTATCTACGAAGGGTGTGTCAAATTTGATTACAGTTGCGCTGTAATTTTTTTAAATCTTTTAAAAATATGGAAAAATGAATATGAAGGAACAGCTAAACGTTTTTCTTAACATGCACATTTTCAGGCTAGTGCCGCAGTCAGTGTAGATAACGTCACTCATCGCATGATGTCGCAACGCAACGTGTGCAAAATGGAACCAGGAAAAGAACAAATTCGTCTCAGCGGTTTCAAGGTGTTCCGGCCAACACGGAGACCTAGCCCATCAATCTTCATGTGCATTTGACAGCTGTTTACAGCGAGTCTCGTGTTTCTCGTCGCACAGTTCCTAGAGGAAAACATTTTACAAATGGAAGAATCGGTTCAGAACGAAGAGCTAGCTATACGGCTTGTCGTCTGTTAACTGTCTAGAACGAACAAACCTTCCGAAGATCCAAACACAGAAAGGTTCAAACGAACGCTTATTTATTTTAACACGGACACACTTGTCATTATAATTATTGTTAAAATAAATAAGCGTTCGTTTGAACCTTTGAACGCTTATTTATTTTAACACGGACACACTTGTCATTATGTCGTTAAAATAAATAAGCGTTCGTTTGAACCTTTTGTGCTTGGATCTTGTTTTAGAACAGCTAGCAGTCATTCTGTTTCAGATTTTTTTTAAACCTTCCGAAGAGCAAGCAAAACGATACAAAGAAAATCCCTACATCCCTGTATCACAAAGATGTTCAAGATGGGACTTCTCTAAGGGAACGGTGCAGAGAATCCTACATAATGATATTTGTCTGCAAACAATATTCGCAAGATGCGTACCAGACCAGCTGGCGAAAGATAAGAAGGAAGAGACTCCCGTGTTCGCGAAGTAATTACTGACTCAGAATGTTTGGACTTTGTGGCTCAACACAGTTACCCAGTGTTATCAGGGAGGACAAAACGTGGTTGTATCCTCTCGTAGATCCAAAAGAAACGAACCGATCAGGTGTTGGTAGGTGAAAATACCCATGGATCGGCTAATCTTCAGATAAGAGTTTCCGGCTTCTTCTTCTTCTTTTTCTTCTGTCTGTCTGTCTGTCTGTCTGTCTCTGTCTGTCTGTCTGTCTGTCTGTCTGTCTGTCTCTCTCTCTCTCTCTCTCTCTCTCTCTCTCTCTCTCTTGTTAGTATTACAAGTAGTTGTTCCCATTTTGTGTCGAAACGTAGAATTCTTTTGTGTCCGTGTCCTGTCTTCTTTTGTTGTTGTTGTTGTTGTTGTTTGTTGTTAATTGTTTTTATGTATAGCGCTATTTTCCACTCTCGAGCAGACTGATTGCGCTCTTGTCGCACGAGCTTTTAGATGA
>JABMCL010003555.1:0-2500 GCA_018857735.1 Alviniconcha marisindica | reverse complement strand
CAGCCTCGATCATGTTGACGATCCAGGTTATACATCGCCCCGAGAAACGTATGACATGAGTAGGTATATTGACATTCACACTGTGACTTAACCGTTGTGACCTCAAGCCGGCAACAAACACGCATCAGAGTTGATTTTTGTCACACTTAACTGCATTTATTTAGAGACTTAACCGGCTTCGTTTTAATCTTTTCTTGGGTGTTGGTTTTGTTTGCTTTTTGTTGTCGTCTTTGTTTCTTTGTGGTTCCGGGCAGTTCGAGCTGTTTTTTCTTTTGCTTTTTGTTGGTTGTTGTTTTTTGTTTTGTTGCTGTTGTTGTTTTGTCGTTGTTGTTTGTTTTTGGGAAGGAAGGGGCGATGGGAGTAACTGAAACATTGATGATCACAATCTGAATATTGTGTGTAAAAAAAGAAAAAAAGAAAGAAAAAAAGAGGAAACACAGTAAACATTTCTAAAAGCAACTATTGATCCAACAGTTACGGCTCAAAGCAAAGCGTGGAAACATATTCACAAAAGACTATTATGCATCCGCCATATTTGGCTAAAACCAGTTAGCCGTAACCAATTTCCTGATCTGAATCTTACAGATCCTTTGTGGAGAGGAAAATGGAGCTCATTTAAACATTTCGGGTCTTTATTTTTTATATCTTCAATTAAATGGATTTGTCTGACTGTCCTTGCATTGGACTCATTGTTCCCATGACAACACCCCTATTTGTTAGCTGTTTGGCTAATCCTCGGCGATAAAATCGTGTTCGGTTTGCTACTGGGTTAAAGTTGCCCAGTTCCAGTGAACGAGTACCTGGGGGAAAAAAAAAAATTTTAAGTGTCCATTTCAGTTTTAGAAAAAGTTTTTGGTGTCCTTTTAGTGCCTGAAGTAAAGTTGTCCGGTCGGCTATCATGAGTGCCTGATGTAAAGCTGTCCGGTTCGGCTATCATGAGTGCCTGAAGTAAAGGTTGTTCCCGGCCTTCGGGCCGGGTTTTCCCCTTTTTGAGTGCCTAAAGTAAAGTTGTCCGGTTTTCGGGCCGGGTTTTCCCCCAATGACCAAAAGGGGCCCCCAAAGGTTTTTGGTTGCCCGTTCAGCTGTCATGGGTGCCGGGTTTTTGGGTTGTCTTTCGCTGTCATGAACCCGGTTTTCGTTGCCTTTTAGCTGTCATGGGGCTGGTTATTGTCAATTCGCTGTCATGGTTTCTGGTAAAGTTGCCCCGTAGCTGTCATGAAGCCTGAAGTAAATTGCCCGGTTTGTTCATGGTTCTTTTAAATTGCCATTTCAGCTGTCAAAGGCCCTGATTTAAAGTTGCCAGTTCATTTCTTTCTTCCTCCTTCCCCCTTTTTTCCCCCCCCCCTCCCCCCCCCCCCCCCCCCCACACACAACCACACACACAAAACACACACACACACCCCACACAAAAACACACCACACCGGTGGGGCCCGCAGGAGACCGGATCGTGAAAAAGGTCGCGGGTTCGAATCCGCAGGAGCGGCGTGAGACATTTCTTCTCCGGGGTCAATTTTCGATTTCTCTTATTTCGGTATCCGTTCCACCCCCGTTTTCCACTGCAGTAGCACGAAAAGATCCTGGTCATTGTGTCAAACGTGCAGGTGGCGGTTACAGCAAACACGCAACACCTTCAAAGGTTTTTGCAGGGCAGGGCATGGTTTTTGGGTGAACGAAGGCCAAAACAGGGCAGTTTCACGTGGCACCAGCCATGCCACCAAGTATACCATTTTGGGTGAAGTTTAAAAAAACGCGCTTAAAAAGCTTGTCACCTTGAATCACATGCAGGGATGGAGTCTGAACAAGAGCGGAGAATAGCCCTTTTAAAAGGTCAACAACAAAAACTTTCTACAAAAACAAACCCCCAAAACCCCCACACACACACACACACACACACACACACACACACACACACACACACACACACACACACCCCCACATTTTTTTTTCTCTCTCCCCACACACACACACACACCACACACACACACACACACCACCACACCCCACACACTCCCCCACCACCACCACCACCACCACCACCACCACCACCACCCCAAACCCCCACCAACACCCCACCACCCACAACCACACACACAACCCCCCCAAAAAAACCCCCCACACACAACCCCCCCCCCACACAAACCCACACAACAACAAACCACCACACCCCAAACCCCCCCCACAAACACACCCCCCCCCCCAACCACCACGCCCAGAACTTGAAAGGTTTTAACTTTGGGCAAAATCAACTGGTGCGGGAAAAGGTTGGAAAATAAAACGAAAAAACGGTTGAAAAAACTGGCCCTTGGGTGTTTGGGAATGTTGTTCGGGGGGGGGGGTGTGAGGCGTTGCCCCCAATGTGTGTTTTTTTTTGTTGGGTTTTGGGGGGGTTTTGGTTGGTTTTCCCCCGCCTTTTTAAAGCCCTTTAAAAATTTTTAACTTTAGCTTTTGGGTTTTCCAAAGGGGAAACCAAAATCCCCACATCAGGGGGGAAAAAATTTT
>JABMCL010002489.1:585000-592500 GCA_018857735.1 Alviniconcha marisindica | reverse complement strand
CGAGCGAGTTAAGAGACCCCCGAGTCGTTGCTGTGTGCTGCCAGTCCCTGCTAACTGCTAAAAACGGAACTCTGGTTAAATACTGAATATAAATCCAATACTGAATGTAAAATGTGAAAAGGAACATTTTAAAACGAAACTTTAGTTTTAATTTTCATTTTCACGCAAAACTGAATGTGTGTTGTTGTTGTTGTGTGTGTGTGTGGTAAAGGTTGTTGCTGTTTTTTGTTTTGCTGTCTTTCTTCCCCCCCCCCCCCCCCCCCCACATCTCTCCTCCCCTCCCCCCCTTTCTTTCTTCTCCTCTTCTTCTTATTGCTGCGCAACCCCTAACGATGACATAATCTTCAATACGATGAAGGAGGTCACTCTACGGAAGAAGATTTTGATCTGTTTTACTTCTTGGACGGTAGGGGGACATTCAAATCGAGAAACCTAACCAGCTAACTAACCCGTTGGACATAAAACGTTTTCAGAGGGTTAGTTCCTTTAAAAGGCTCCCGAGTGACCTCAGCCGGAGCGGGCCTGTTAAGACTGATACTGTTACTACAGTTACTGTAGGCCTATACTGCTGCTCGTCATGTTCAACGCCTCTCTCTCTCAGACAGGCACAGTTCCTGTAGACCTATTGGGCGATTCAGCGAAGCTGGTTTGCTAGAGTGAATGCGCTTCAGTGTAATCTTTCGCGCAAGATGTCGCGAGAGGTCGCAGCGCACTTCCGGGCCGATTTCTGAGTAGGCGTTGCTTCACGCTGTGTATAACAGTGGAAGTTGAACCTAGGATCGCGAAGCAGTACAAATGCCAATACTGTTGCAATTGCAAAAATTACCGTGGAAAGGGGATGGAGGGTGGAAAAAAAGTGTCTTTGCGTCGTTTTTTGGCTGACCAGAAAGATCGCGAGTTCGCAGAAAAAATGCGTTTTGGGCTTGCCAGACACATTATGACTCCAAAAATGCCTTTAAAGCTGGCAGTGTAAAATTCGCAAATTCACTGTCACCGCCTTCCATTGTGAAGAAAGTACGCACCGGATGTAAAAGCAGCCAAGGGACTTAAGCAATGCCGGGCAAAAGTCAAGGGAGTTAACAACCACGCCTGAATCGCCCAATACTGCTGGCTGCTCGTCATGTTGAACGTCACACGCACAGTTCCTGTAGACCTATACTGCTGCTCGTCATGTTCAACGCCACAGGCACAGTTCCTGTAGACCTATACTTCTTGCTGCTCGTCATGTTCAACGTCACACGCACAAGTTCCACACTCGAGCATCGTTTTCCGGCACCTTCCTCCAAACTCTGCCAGATTTGATTTCGCCACTGAAGGGGCACTCTTTATCTCCGCGCAGTGTCCAGCGACGCGGTCAGCACCCTCCGAAAGGTTCGGTACTAATATGACTGTAGAGAGCAACCTAGCGCCCAAGCACGCACGTAAACATGAGACCATCCACCCCGGGCAAAAAAGAAGAGTTCCGTCTCGATTCAAACGATTGTTGTTTTATTTGTGCTGGTGTAAACTTTGTTGGCGGCTATAAATGACACGCCTTGTTTTATCTGAGTTGTTTGTAACAAACTTACTACTGTTTGAGCGCTAACTGCTCGTTAGCTGACAGTTTTCTGGACTCTATGGCGTAACTAAATACGGCAGTGGTTGAAGGAAGGATGTGGTAAACCAGTGCTTGGAGTTTGGCGTAGTTCCTGTAGGCCTATGCTGCTGCTCCTGCTCGTCATGTATAACGTCACGAGTGACGGTGCGTGGTTGCCCAGGAAACGAAGATGGCCACCAGCAGGAGGGTGACGGAGGATGTAAGGTGTGGTGACCCTGCGACGCGACACCTCAGCTGGTCGTACCTGCCGTGCGAAAAACACCGGTGCTGTGTGACTCAGAGAAGACGAGAACTGTGCTGTGTACAGTTGTAGTTGCTGTGTGTGTGTGTGTGTGTGTGTGTGTGTGTGTGTGTGTGTGTGTGTGTGTGTGTGTGTGTGTGTGTGTGTCTGTGTCGTGTGCTTGTTAATGTGTATGAGTGGTGTGTGTGTGTGTGTGTGTGTGTGTGTGTGTGTGTGTGTGTGTGTGTGTGTGTGTGTGTCAGTGTGTGTGTGTGTGTGTGTCGTGCTGCGTGCGTGCTGCTCGCTGTGTGTGTGTGTGTGTGTAGTGTTGTGTGTGTGTGTTGTGTTGTGGTGCGTGTTACCCATCAACTTTGATTGTCGTTATTTTTATTTGAATCAAATCCTTTTTAACAACAACTGCTTACCACCCCTCCCCCCCCCCCCCCCCCCCCCCCCCCTCTTCTATCCTCAACCATCTGCCCCCCACTCCAATTTTCTCTCCTCCTCCTTTCCCATCATTCCCCTCATTCCGCATCATCATCCCCCACCCCCACTATCTCCCCATCCCCCCATCATTTTCCCCCTCCATCCTCATCATCTCCCACCCTCACCGCTTCAAAGTTTAAAACTGATTTGTGAAAGAAGCAACCTACCTGCTGAACATGCCACGAATTTTCTTCTCGTACTCGCTCTCCACCAGCGAACCCTGGAACCATTCTCGACCGTCAAAGTGTGGGTACTCGAACCCGGAACGACACTTACAGCTGTAGGCACCCCGCACAAAGGGGTACCCCGCAATGGGACTGCACTGGAAACAGAAATGTCAGTCAGTCGATCAGACAATCGTACAATTGCTTCTTCATAGTTACTTCAGTATTAGACTCGAGAGGTTGGCTGGGCATAAAACACCAAGTTACTAGACTTCAGTATTAGACTCAAGAGGTTGGCTGGGCATAAAACACCAAGTTACTAGACTTCAGTATTAGACTCAAGAGGTTGGCTGGGCATAAAACACCAAGTTACTAGACTTCAGTATTAGACTCAAGAGGTTGGCTGGGCATAAAACACCAAGTTACTAGACTTCAGTATTAGACTCAAGAGGTTGGCTGGGCATAAAACACCAAGTTACTAGACTTCAGTATTAGACTCAAGAGGTTGGCTGGGCATAAAACACCAAGTTACTAGACTTCAGTATTAGACTCAAGAGGTTGGCTGGGCATAAAACACCAAGTTACTAGACTCGGGAGAGTCAGTGGCGCAGAGCAAGAGCGCTCGCTCTCGAAAGCCCAGGTTAAAGCCCAGGTTAAAGCCCAGGTTAAAGCCCAGGTTAAAGCCCAAGTTAAACACGATCGAGCGTGGTCATCAAATGTCTGGTTGACCGTTACGTGTTAGGCTTTGCGCCCACCCTGAGAGCTCTCCACGATCCAATTCTGTGCAGACTCTTATAAAAGTCCTTAGGATGAGACTATAAACTGAGGTCCCACCGTGTGTGTATACGCATGCGAAAAGATCACATACGCATGTTAAAGATCCTGTAGTCCATGTCCGAGTTCGGTGGATTGTGGAATAACCAAAATAACCCAGCAAGCAGTAAAAGTGTTCAGAATGCTGACGCTGGACACTATACGGAAGAAGAAGAAGAAGAAGAAGAAGACTATGATGATAACATGATATTGCTTATGTTGGGTAAAACGGTTAAAGAAGACAGGAAATCGGGACAATATCTCCCCCTCCCCTTCTGCAGTCTGAAATCGCTAGAGTTGTGGTTTTGAGGAGAATTGCCTTGAGCGCTTTCCTATGTAAACTAACCAAACGTTTGAGAGTATTTACATTTGCTGAGTCCCACAGCGTCGATCCGTAGTCGATGATGGATTGAATATGGGCATGAAAGGATAATTTTCTGGCATGAAGGTTCAGAAAGTGCTTAATTTTAGATAGCTGGTAAGAGAGAGAGAGAGAGAGAGAGAGAGAGAGAGAGAGAGAGAGAGAGAGAGAGAGAGAGAGAGAGAGAGAGAGAGAGAGAGAGTTGAGTAGAAAGGCTGCGGGTTCAAACCTTTGTGGAGAAGTAGTCACAGTGGGCAGTGTTCTTGAAGGCGTTGGCCACACCGAATCCCGTGGGACACGGGTTGAGTTCCAGCAAGTTGAGTGGCACGTCCACCGTGACCACACCCCTGACAAACAGCACGAATCATGGCGTCATCATTTAGCGAGCAGTCACCCATTGACAAACACCACAAAAGTCAAGTGTCACAACTTAACGTTCAGCTACACCACTGACAAACAAAGAGAGGTCCAGGTGTCATTATTCAAAAGTCAGTCACGTCATTAACAAACAACACCAGTCAAGGTGTCATTACTGAACGGTCAGCCGCGCCTCTGACAAACCACAACTCTAGCGATTTCAGACTATAGAAGGGGAGGGGGAGATATTGTCCCGATTTCCTGTCTTCTTTAACCGTTTTACCCAAAACAAGTAATACCATGTTATCATCATCATTGTCTTCTTCTTCTTCTTCTGTATAGTGTCCAGCTTCAGCATTCTGAACACTTTTACTGCTTGCTGGGTTATTTTGGTTATTCCACAATATGCGTATGTGATCTTTTTGCATGCGTATACACACACGGTGGGACCTCAGTTTATAGTCTCATCCTAAGGACTTTTATAAGAGTCTGCACAAAACTGGACCCTGGAGAGCTCTCAGGGTGGGCGCAAAGCCTAACACGTAACGGTCATGGCATCTCAACGTTCAGCCACGCCTCTCACAATCAATACGAGTCATGGTGTTGTCATAATTCAACGGTCCATTCACGCCCCTGACAAACAGCACAAGGTCACGGTGTTACAGACACACCGCCCACCTACTCCCTTGTGTACTGACAGCTAGGCCTATCGTTCCTTAAACAGGGAGCTGCAAATAAATGACAGAGAGATGCAAATGACAGCTGCAAATAAACAACAGAGAGAGAGAGAGAGAGAGAGAGAGAGTGTGTGTGTGTGTGTTATCTGCAATAACTGATGCAAATAAACGACAGAGAGCGGCAAAATAACAGCTGCAAATCGACGACCGGGAGCTGCAAATAAACGACAAAGAGATACAAATAAACGACTCACTTGAATTTGGGGGGTTTCTTCGTTGAATCCAGCCCGAAGAAGGGGACAGCGTATGTGATGACCCAGGCGTCTACCTTGCCGTCACACCGGAAGTGAGGGCGTGTCCAGTGTCCAGAAGCGTACTCTGGGGCCTTGTACTTCAGCGGATAGTGATCGTGCTTGATGGAACTCGTTCCTTTGGGGTCGGATCGAATCCACGCCTTCAGCTGAAATTGAGTGGACGCAACATAACGTTGAAGCACGTACGTAATAATTATCGAGAGCGTCCGCTCCGTCTCCATTTGAACCATTTTGGTTGTGTTTGTTGTAGCGTAAGCATTCTGAACGGCTACAAGACAAAAGCGGCCTGATATAATTTGATTCGTCTGTGTCGTTACAAATCTGCTGCCATTCTAGCACCAACGAAAAACTTTCACTGAGCTGACAGTTTTTGGAGACCTATGGCTTAACCGACCAACATATTATTAGACTGATTAAACCAACCCGAATTGGACAGTCAGAAGTAAAGCATTTTATGAAGAACATCATTCTAATTGATGTCCTAAAGGCCGTTCTTAATACAGCTTCGTCGACTTCGAGAGGAATGTCTTTGGCCGATACGAAAACAGCGGGCTACCTGTGCCCGAATCTTCGCCGGGCGATCTGCCGCGAAGAACATCCTTTCTTTTGTTCCTATTCTTGCGACTGCGATCAGATGGGGCCCACAGCACCCACTGATGCTCCAGTTAGGCTAAAGTAAACATGGTGCTTAACGTCTACAAAAACCATAAAAGCCATAAGGCTTATTGGGGACGGGGAGAAGGGGGGGGGGGAAGGGGGTACGGAGGCGAAGTGCGAAGCAACTTGTGTACTTCGCTAATTGCTGTTTCAACAGCTGTGCGGAACAAAGTCACAATGACAGTGTCCGAAAAACAACTGTTGAGAAACAGTTTTGCAGCAAGACATTCCATCCAGCTATGACAGCCCAGTAAGTAAGTAAACAAGGTGTTTAACGTCCACAGAAACCATAAGGCTTATTAGGGACGGGGAGAAAGGGGGAAAGGGGGTATGGAGGTAAACATGGTGCTTAACGTCCACAAAAACCATAAGGCTTATTAGGGACGGAGAGAAGGCGGGAAGTGGGTACGGAGGTGAAATAAGTAAACACCGTACTAAACGTCCACAGAAACAGCAAGGCTTATTAGGGACGGGGAGAAGGGGGGATAAGGGGGTATGGAGGGGGAGATTATATACCTATCGCTACACTGTCACCACCAGAATATCGAAGTGGTCGAAGCTATACCGCGAAGTGACTGCGACGTGTATCAAGAACGGCCTTCAAAGGCAGGGAATGGGTTACGGCTAAGTGTCTGAAGGAAGGATGTCGTAAACAGATGCCACCAGGCTACTCACCGTGAACGTCTTCAGACCGGCAGTGTTGGTGGCCCATCGCGCTTTCACCGCCTGGTACCAGTCCTCGTCCGTGTACCGCGTTGCCATACCCGCCGTGTCGATGGCGTAGTAGCCACCGTTTTTCCTGTAGGCCCAGGGTCCGAACAGCTCTCGTTTCGACCCGTCCTGGTTCTCGAACTGGTAGCGTTCAAAGAAGACGCCGGCCGAGTAGATCTTGAAGTTGCCCATGACGTTGGCGATCACCTCGCCGAATAGGTGCTCCACGTGCAGTCGTCCGCCACCGAGGAGATTGCCGAAGTTCTCCGTGGGAGCGGTGTTCTGGAGAAGAGGGTAGTTGTTGTTGTTGATCGATTTTTTATATATATAGGGTACAGGACAGTGTGTGTGTGTGTGTGTGTGTGTGTGTGTGTGTGTGTGTGTGTGTGTGTGTGTGTGTATGCGTATGCGTGCGTGCGTGCGTGCGTGCGTGCGTGCGTGGTGTGTGTGTGTGTGTGTAGCAGTAGAGTCAACTGAGTCTTGTTCGATTTTGGTGTACATGTGTGTGTGTGTGTGTGTGTGTGTGTGTGTGTGTGTGTGTGTGTGTGTGTGTGTGTGTGTAAAAGAGCGAGCAATAATAATAATAAGTATGTGTATGCCTTGTTTGATTTTTGTACATGTATAATAAACCCACTCCCAACCTCCCGTCACTGATGTTCTTTGCAAAAGGCTCAGAGATTTATTTTAAAGGATAAGTATGCACTTTAAAAATGATGCTGATATGATGATGATGATGGTTGTTGTTGTTGTTTTTGCTATTCTTCGTCTTCTATTTATTAAATTTTATTAAAGGACAAGGTAACCCGGAAGTCAGTGATTTGTCTTCCTTCATTTGGAGCATTGCCACAAAAATAATGTTGAGTAGGCTATTCTGCTACTGTTATGCTTTATTTGAGTGTTTCCATGCCACAGGCTGTTTGGCCTTCTCTCATTGAAAGGTAGACATGGGATCCTTAACGAGGAGGGAATGTAAGCCAGTGTTGTCGTTTTCTTATGTTGTATGCTTACCGCTTTCCAAGAAACTTTCCTTGTTGTTAAACTTGGTAAATAAAGAATCTGAAATCTGGAATCTGGAGGGAAGAGGGACATCTAAATGTGTTTTCCCGGGAGTACAGCTAACGTCTTGATCTGGATATTACCATT
>JABMCL010002489.1:567500-580000 GCA_018857735.1 Alviniconcha marisindica | reverse complement strand
CTTCGTCCTCATCCTCTGCCTACCAAGTTCCGTCGTAATATATATATAATTATATATAATTATAGTGATAATGATGATGCTCGTAATGATAACACACGCAGGCATGCCTGCAGTGCGCGCGCGTGCGCACGCACGCATTCACACACGCACACGCACACACACACACACACACACACACACACACACACACACACACACACACACACACACACACACACACACACCACACACACACACACACACACACACACACACACACACACACGTTTCCTTTTTCCTTAGATATCATAAAAAATGAATTAAAAGGATACAGTATGACTTAGAGAGATCATAAAAATAAAAATAAAATAGAGGAAAGAAGTTCCTACATCATAAAAATATTAAAATAAAGGAAAGAGTTCCTACATTTCCGCGTTTCCTACTTTTCTAAAGAGATGATAAAAAAGGAAAGAGTATGACTACGTTTCCTACTTTTCTAAAAAGACGATTAAAAAAAAAAAAAAAGGAAAGCGTATGACTCAGTTTCCTACGTTTCTAAAGAGATGATAAGCAAATCAAATCAAAGGAAAGAGTGTGACTCCGTTTCCTACTTCCTAAAGAGACGATAAAAAAGGAACAGTATGTTCCGTTTCCTACTTTCCTAAAAAGATCATTAAAAAAATTAAAACATAAACTGATTAACTGTTCGCCACACACATCAGGTGTACTTAAAGGGGACTGAGAAAATATCGTTAAGGCGTTAGGCTGGAAAGTGGACAGATGTCGATTCGATTCCCTCCTTCGGCTGTCCTTTCTCTGCAAAGTTAGTTTGTGGTCATGCACTGTCTTGTAATTTTGCCTCTCACTAGCAATGAAGCATTAAAGCGACTCTCATCGCTGCCCGCTTTAATGCAGAATCATTGTGGTGATGACATGATGATGAAGTGATGCTTAATGTCCTCAGATGTCGGCTGACATATTAGGGACAAGCTGAGACCAATGCCGAAGCATGGTTCAATATAGCTTTACGTCCACGGAAGCCAGAAGGCTCGTTAGGACGGACAGCCCAGGACGGCCACCTCGACTCTCACACAGCTCCTGAACTATGGGTGATGAAAGTGTAGCGTTAGGTATATAGTCTCCCTCTTCCTCCACCTCCTGTGAGCCGGTTTGTCCTAGCGGTAAGGCGTTAGGTTGGTAAGCGGAAGGACCTCGGTTCGATACCGCTTCGGCTCTCCTTTCTCTTCAAAAAGGTTGTGGTTTGTGGACACTGTCTTGTGACTTTGCGTCCATCATTTCCTACTGAAACATTAAAATGTTTCTCATCGCTGCCCATCTTAATGCAGGAATCATTCTGGTGGTGACAGTGTAGCGATAGGTATATAATCTCCCTCCTTCTCCCCACACCTCCATACCCACTTCCCCCACTTCTCCCCGTCCCTAATAAGCCTTATGGTTTCTGTCGACGTTAAGCACCATGTTTACTTTCCTACCGCTTAAAATCTTGGTTCCCCGCCAGTACGACTCCTGAGACAATTCGGCGTTAAATAAGTCCAACGAACAACAAAGGTAAACAAACCCAGAAGAAGAAGAAAAGAAGCTTTAGCTTAAGGCAGAATTGGGCCCGAAATAAGCGAAACATGCAAAACTCCTTTTTTCTCTCTTTTTCCCCCCTTGTATATATTGTTAGATGTCATAATAATATGTGTTACTTTCTTGAACATGTTACCTTCGATTCAGTTTTTCTCACTTAACTTAAAAAACGTTGGAGAATGTTGTAAAGCGCAGTGAGTTTGTGTACACCAGAGATTAGCGTTATACACAAGTCTTCTTCTTCTTCTTATTATTATTATTATTTTCTGGCCTTCAATTCTTCAAAAAAATAAAAACATGGGAGACTTCGCTAGTTCTGGAATTGCAGCAGAGAGGGGACGTTGGCGTTCGAGTCTGTCGACCGCATAAAGAAAAACTCAAATAATGGCAACAAAACAACGTTCAGATAAAAGGTCATCCTAAAGTAAGTAAGTAACTTGGTGTTTTACCCCAGTCAAACCGGTGCGGTTATATCAGGGTGAGACACACTTTGTCATTACACAATAATTACCCTGAAGAGGGTACGCACACACAAATGACGCACGAAGGGACCAACCCTGCTCATGATAAAAATCGCACAAGGCTATAGCTTCTTTTGTTGTATGATAAAACTCGCTCAACTCTCTCCGCAATCCGCAAACATTTGAGGCATCCGGCCCAGAATCAATATTTGCTCGCCGAATCTCAAAACTCCGCAAGGCTTCGGTAGCCAACGACAAGACCGTTAATCAAGACATGAATGCAAAGTCAGATCAAAAGAAAGTGCCGACGTGATTTGTTGAAGTACTCGACAGTCCTGACAGCTGGTAGTTAATACGACAATTTTATTTGTAGCGGGCTGTTTAGGGGGTTAAAGATGATCATATATATGTTTGGTTAAACAGAGACGTTCTTGACACCCGAGTCAAAGCGTGGTTGTCAGCGAGTGTCACCAAACGGCTAAGTACTTCGTCAACGTCATTGAGTGAAAGGCTCTAGGCTGCTACCTTTTTTCTGCACAAGGGACGGAATCCAGGAAGAGTTCTCTTTCCATGACAGTCAAAACTATGCATTATTTTCCAATTCTGTTAACAGTATATATGAGCACAGTAACGGTATTTTTAAATATCGCTCTGTTCCCTGGTTGGCTTTGCCCCCCCTCCCCCTCCCCCGCGCCCCCCGCCCCTCTCCCCGGCAACCACCTCCCACCCCCCAAAATGAAATCTGATTTCGGCTTCTGGAAGGACCTCTGTACATCGGTAATACTGCACAGTGATATCAAAGAAAACGACGATGACAACAGCGATGAAAATGACGACAATCTTCACAACAACGATAATGATGATGGTGATGATAAGAGCGACAACTGTGGCATACGGACCACAACAATACCAATATTGCTATAGTAATAGGCTACACATAAATCATTCTGTACGCAATGCATTTGACCGTTGCGTCAGGGAGAGGAAAAAGACATAAATGCACACAGACACACACAGACACACACAGACACACAGACGTGTACACACACACACACACACACACACACACACACACACACACACACACACACACACACACACACACACACACACACACACACACACACAATACATAAACAAGCGCGTGCAAGCAACCACACACACACACAAACAAACAAATAAACACTCACACGACACACAAACACAAACAAATGAACACACAACACAACACACACAACACACACACACACACACACACACACACACACACACACACACACACAACACACACACACACACACACACACACAACACACACAAACACAACACCAAACACACACACACACACACACACAAACATAACACCACACACACACAACAACAACCACACACACACAACACACACACACACACACACACACACACACACACACACACACACACACACACACACAACACACACACACACACACACACACACACACACACACACACACACACACACACTACTCACACACACACACACCACACACACACACACTACACACACACACAACACACAACACACACACACACACACCACCACCACACACACACACACACACACACACACACACCACCACACACCATACCCCCCCCCCACACCACACCACACACACACACACACACCTTACCTCTGACGCCTCATGTGGGTCCAGTTGGAGTAGCGGGGCATGTAGTCGACAATAGGAGAGACGGCTGACACGATCCAGTTGTTGTAGCGGCCGCAGTCAAAGTAGGGCTGCGTGAAGACCACGGGCAGCATCCGCTCGTCCTCTTCTTGTGCAGACGGCGAGGACGGGCCGAAAAAGGCGTAGGCCTCGAACTCATCCTTGGTGAACCTTTAACACAAAATCATCATTGGTTCGTGCGTTGGTTGGACCTATTTTACGGCCAGCTGTCTCCGGCAGGTATGTATGCTCTGTGGACAAAACCCATCCTTGGTGAACCTTTAACACAAAATCGTCATTGGTTCGTGCGTTGGTTAGACTTGTTTTATTATTTTACGGTGAGCTATCTCCGGCAGGTATGTATGCTCTGTGGACAAAACCAATCCTTGGTGATCCTTTAATTAACACTAAAATCATCGTTCATTCGTTGGATCTGTTTTATCGGGGAGCTGTCTCCGGCACATATATATATATATACTTTGTGGATAAATCCCTTGATTTGTGAAACCTTAAAAATAACAGATGTCGTCCCCATTCGCGCCTTGGACTCGAACTCATCCTTGGTAAAAAATAAAACAAAACAAATTGCGCTAGCGTTCTAAAAACATATTTATGTGTTTTTGTAATCCTTGGTGAACCTTTAAGACAAAATCATCGTTCGTTTTGTTTAACGCCGAGCTTTCTCACTGGCGAAACTTTGTCGACAACAGATGTCGTCACCATTTTTACACACACACCATCCTGATGGTCCTTAAGGACAACAGACTGACAAAGACAAGTAGTAGTAGCCTGGTTGTTTTACGCCCAGTCAACCGGTACGGTTATATCAGGCGATCGACAAAAACAAGGAAGAAGAAGAAGAAGAAAAAGTAGGTTAGTGAGTAAGTAAGTGGTTTTAAGTCATATGAAAAACAAAATGAAAAAAATGAAGAAGAAAGAAAAGAAGAAAAGAAAGAAAAAAGAAAAGAAAAGAAAAAAAAGGGGGGGGGGGGGGGGGGGAACAAACTAGATAGTACCTGGACCTTAACCTCCTGTGAACGAAACGCAACAGCAACAGCAATAACAACAACAATAACAAAAACAACAACAGCAACAAATCAAGGAAAGAAGAAAGGAAGAAGAAGGAAGGAATATGACGAATTCTCCTCCCATTTTATTTAAAGTCTTTTTACATAAGTAATATTAGACTGATTTTACAATTATCAAGATAACAAAGTATGTCAACAAGTTGAGCTGTCGGCAAAACCACCACCACCACCAACAACAACAACAAAACATTTTTTTTATTTACAGTCGCAAAAACAAATATAAACTTGTATATGTATCCATACATACAGTTAATTTCACCTGATCTATATCTCAAACACGCAAGATTGCATGCACGTGCATGTATATATATATATATATATATATATATATATATATATATATATATATATATATATATATATATATATATATATATATATATTATATATATATATAATACATACACAGAGATGAGAGAGACAGATATAATATAATATATATATATATATATATATATATATATATATATATATATTAATATATATATATATATATTATATATATATATATATATATATATATGCATACTAAAGTCATACACCCTAAAACAATGTCATGTACTCAAAAGATATGACTATAAGCCTTACTCACTTCCCAGTCTCCTGGCTGTATTTGATGCCCACGTAGTAGGTGAACTTGGTCAGGGAGTCCAGGTCGCCGCTGAGGTCCGGAAGCCACTTGCTGTACCAGGGGTTCATCTTGAACAGCGGGTTGGTGTAGTTGCCCCCTGCCCCCTTGCCCGCGGCCCCCAGGTCCTTCACCATGACGGAGCGGAGGGTAGGCTCCCTGAGGATGTTGCCCTGGTCCGCCGTGTTATCGTACCGCCACGCTTTGGGTCCGAACAGGTTCAGCGTGTTGTTGAAGGGCACTGTTCGGTACCTAGCAGCACCACGTGCCGGGATCGCCAGTGTGGAATTAGAAAAGGGAGGGAATGAATTAATAAAATGGTAATTATAAAGTGCATAAAAACAAGTTTTCAACACGTTCACCGTAGGAAGCGCGCGCGCGCGCGCCGCACGCACGCACGCACGCACGCACGCACGCACGCACGCACGCACGCACGCACGCACGCACGCACGCACGCACGCACGCACGCACAACACACACACACACACACACACACCACAGATGACCTGGTATTGCCTGAACCGTTTTATACAAAACAGTATTACGCAGAAGGGAGAAAAAAAATCATTGTTTTACTTGTCTATTTTTTTCAATCAATTTATCTTATAATTACAGTGGCCAAAAACAGGACGACACTGGTGAAACGGACCAAGTAAATGATGTAGAGCTATGGTATGTCATATTTTTCATATCAAGTATCTGTAAGTCGTGAGAATGAAGGGCACGGGGGAATTGGGCCTCAGTACTAAGTGGCCTAAAATCAAGACACAGCTTACAACATTTCAGTCATAAATAACAGCTGTATGGCTTTGGCCTTCCCACCCCCCGCCCCCACCTCAATTTTTTTTATTGGGGGGGGGGGGGGCGGGGAGGTGGGGGGGGGGGTGCTTTTTTAATAATCCTAAGCAATACACCGGTAATTTACGTCCTTAGAGCAGTTTTGCTTTCCTTGAAAGACGCAGTGAAATCAACATAGCTCAACCAAAAACAAATCAGTGGTCTGAAGAGGCAAGAAAACACAACAAAACAAGACAAAAAATAAGTAAAGAGATCAATCAAAACTGACCAGTTTGGGTAGTGGCAGTCTCTGTCAAAGTAGACAGCACTGCCGTTGATGCCGTAGGGGTTGGCGTGGACATCGGCCGTGGCCGACATGTACATGTAGAGCCAGTTGGGCTGGATGTAGAACGACGATGAGTCGTTCATCTTCTGCAGGATGTAGCTGTAGAAGAAGGCCCTGTTCAGCGCCATGTTGTGCAGGTGGATCAGCGACGTCCGGTTCCGGTACCAGATCCGGTCCAGCAGCTGGTTGTAGACCGGAAGTTGCGACACCGTATCCGGTCTGAGGACCAGATCCTCCAGGGATTTGGATTTGCAGTTCTTACTGCCCACCGTTTTCAAGTGCTCGTCAATTTCGTCGTAGTGGTCGTACCACATCCACGAGTACCTGCTGGCGCTGCCCGGCTGCCGCAGGCAAAGCAGCAGGAGAATGGAGAACACAGCCGTCTGCACCAGCAACGACATTTCTATCTCCTGAAAAAGAAGAATGGTTGGAAGTCAAGGTCACCGGCCGTCACCATCCTCTCCATACTCCACCTGTGGCGCTGCCCAGTTGCCACAGGTAAAGCAGCAGGAGAATGGAGAACAGTGCCGTCTGCATCAGCAACGACTTCCTGAAAAGCAGAACGGTTGAGGGTCATGGTCACCGGCGATGGAGGCAAACTGCCCACAACTGAGCTCCGTATATTTTTGAAT
The DNA here is from genome assembly GCA_018857735.1 of Alviniconcha marisindica. Classification (NCBI taxonomy): domain Eukaryota; kingdom Metazoa; phylum Mollusca; class Gastropoda; family Provannidae; genus Alviniconcha; species Alviniconcha marisindica. Next base: position 572,787 of record JABMCL010002489.1, on the reverse strand, counting down.
ATTCTCTCATTGAAACCACTCAGAGCTCAGGAGCTGTGTGAAAGTCGAGGTGGCCGTCCTAGGCTCCCGTCCCTAATAAGCTTACGGGTTTTGTGGACGTAAAGCAACACCCAACCAACTGAAACCACGCCAAACTATCAATACTACTGGATTCCCAGCGGCAGCTAATGAAATATTGTGTACCCTCGTGACCGTAAACAGAGGTTCTTCAAAAACATAAACCGGGATGGACAAAGCCGTGTTTTTTGTTCTTCGCTTGACGGTCAGCCGTTTTGAGACCGCCATAGCTTCGTCCAGGCTGAATACGCGGTGAGAGAGGCGTCCCCTTTGAGGTTAGGCCGTGGCCAAGTTCGAGCAAGACGGGGAAATTTAAAGGTAGAGTGTCTGAAAGTTGTCTCAACAATGGCAATGAAGGATGTTTAAACTTGGTGCTACTTCAAAACCTGCGGTGTGTGTGTGTGGGGGGGGGGGGGGGGGGGGGGGGGGGGGGTGCGGGGGTTTGTGCGTGCGTGTGTGCTTGCGTGCGTGCGTGCGTGCGTGTGTGTGTGCACGCGTGCGTGCATACATACATGTATGCGTGCATGCATGCATGCATGCGTGAGTGTGTGTGTGTGTGTGTATGTGTGTGTGTTCAAGGTTTTATTGAACGTTTGAGGTGGGGGGGGGGGGAGGTGGGGGGGCTAGAAAGCAAAGTTACATTCACGCAATACATCCCTTATAAACAAGTACATAAGTACTAATAATACATTACTATAGCACTTTACACATTAAAGAAGATCAAGCTCTCAGACACAAATCAAAATTGTTGTGAATAACTAAGGTGCACAAAAATGTTTTTGTTTTGTTTTGTTTTTACCGCTGTTGTGTTCTCTTGAGATGTGTTCTCCAGTCTTCTGCTGCTCAGCCTGCGGCAACTGGGCAGCGCCAGCAGGCCAGCAGGTGCTGTGCTGTGCTGTTGGTTTGATCAAAACTACTCAAAAATACAACTAACGACTCTAGCAAGATTTACAGTGTTAGATTTTGAGGTCATATTCATAAAGCTACAAATGTAACGTTTATCTACGTATTTAATACGATTTCTTTTAACATTTTCATTGGAACAATCAAGCAAATAATGAAATTCATCTCCTACCTCACCACTGTTACAAATAGTACATATTCTTTCGTACCCTTAAGAAACCAAACGATCGTCCTTGCTGGATTGGTAGTCTGTGGTCACTAATCAATACACAAGGGAGTTAATTAGCAATCGAAATGCGTATCACAAGTACAACAAAGACCTGAGTCGCCTACGGTAACTCTCACCTGGCATGCGTGTAAATACAAGGTACATGCCAGGTGAGAGTTACCATAGGCGACTCAGGTCTTTGTTGTTGTGCTTGTGTTACGTATTTTGAGCGCTAATTAACTCCCTTGTGTGTTGATTTTTACACGAGCGCTCTGGGCCTCGTTCTGTTTCAGATCTGTGGTTACCAAGTCTGAATTTCAATCAGATGAACTGGGAACCGGAAGCTCCTTTCGTATGTGAAATGTGAACGGCTGTTGGCCTGTCAAGGGACATAGTGACACGTATTGGCTGTGGTTTTGATCAAGTGAACAAATCCGCTATTGTAAGGCCAAGCCCACAGCCATGTCGACCTGTGCGTAAGGCATGCAACTAAGTCAGCGACACCATCATTTGGCCAAGTTTGTTGCCGCCTGGTTATGTCAGGACGGCTGACGTTCGTGCTGCGAAAAACAGAAGGAGAAGGAGAAAAAAACGAAAACAAACAAGAGAGAGAGAGAGAGAGAGAGAGAGAGAGAGAGAGAGAGAGAGAGAGAGAGAGAGAGAGAGAGAACTGTGGCAAGAAAACTAGTAGCTTCAGCGACTGCAAATAAGTGTGCCCTCTCTCTGTCCCTGTCTCTGTCTGTCTGTCTGTGTCTGTGTCTGTGTCTGTGTCCCTGTCTCTGTCTGTCTCTGTCTCTCTGCCTGCCTGCCTGCCTGCCTGTCTGTCTGTCTGTCTGTCTGTCTGTCTGTCTGTCTGTCTCTCTCTCTCTCTCTCTCTCTCTCTCTCTCTCTCTCTCTCTCTCTCTCTCTCTCTCTCTCTCTCTCTCTCTCTCTCTCTCTCTCTCTCTCTTATAGTTTTGTTATTATTTTAGCGTAACTTGATGATATATGCTGTTATCTTGATAATCGTAAGAGAAGTCTAATAATTATCACTTTATGTGAAAAGACTTTTTAAAATAAAAAGGAAGAAATGAAGAGCGGTCAGTCAGATAACGTAGGGTTTTTTCTTTTCTTTCTTCTTCTTGTTTCTGTCTCTTTCTCTTCTCCCTCTCTCTCTCTCTGTCTCTCTCTCCTTCGCTCTCTGTGTGTGTCACACAGCTCTGTCTGTCTGTCTGTCAGTCTGTCTGTCTCCCCCTCTCTTTCTGTCTCTGTCTGTCTGTCTCTTTCTCTCTCTCTCTCTCTCTCTCTCTCTCTGTCCTGTCTTCTCTTCTCTCTTCTCTCTCTCTCTCTCTCTCTCTCTCTCTCTCTCTCTCTCCCTCCCCTCGTCCTCTCTCTCTCTCTCTCTCTCTCTCTGTCCTTGTCTCTCGCTGTCTCTGTCTCTATCTGTCTCTCTCTCTCTTTGGGGGGGGGGGGGGTGTGGGGGGGGGGTACATATTGATTTAATGTACACAGCATCGCTTGCCTGGAAGAGGTAGTAGTGTAGAAATGGAAAGCACTAGACGATTTTCCTTGGAAGGACGAGAGGAGGCCATCTTAGGTCGGACCAACGTTGGGGCTGTTTTACGGCAACACTCGGAGGGGGAGGGGAGGGGGAGGGGGGGAGAGGAGGGGGAGATGAGGGGCGGGTTGGACCGCATATGGGCTTTCTCGAACGTGTAGATACCATTTTCTACTAAACTGAAATGAACTGAACTGAACCGAACCTCTCCAGGGCCTATATGTATGATGAGCAAATAAAGTTAAAGGCGGATGGCCTCTAATCCTTTTTTTAGTTTTTTTGTTGTTGTTGTTGAGGATGTCAGTTATTGTATTTACAAATTTCAGGTGGAAGAAACAGAACTTTTTTTTTAATTACTGAGAATGAATGACATGACCACAGGGAACACAACTAACTAACCTGTATCTGTACAAAAAAGAAAAAGAAAAGAAAAAAGAAACACAATATTTCCTTTAAAAATGTATAAACATTAAAAAATCTGTTAGTCTATAAAACAAACAAAGCTCATTTTAAGACAAATGGTTAAGATTCTCATTAATTTACAGGCTTAATACATCCAGATCATGAAAATTAGCCTCTAATCCCGATTTGCTAAAGAGTCCATAAATCCGGCTATCCTTCCACACGCATGAGGTACCAATAACCTCCAGAACACAATCCCCACCCCACCTCCATCTGATGCATTAAAAAAAAATATATATATATAAATTAAAAGGGGGTGGGGGGTCACAGTTCACACACGTAATTATAATTCATAGTAAATGACCAGTGGGACTACATATCAGGTGATAAGCCAACGAAAGAATTGACAAGCTATTTTCTAACAAAATATTTTGGCAAAAATACATGTAAATGTTCTTCAAATGACCAATCAGGAGGGTGAGGGTAGTGCGAAGACTTCATGAGCTGATAATTAAACAAAATGTAATAATGATATACTAAAAGTTTTTCTTTACAAATGCACATAACACCTTTAAACGACTCATTCCAAATGCTCTCAACTGGGATCCCAAAACAGAACTACATTGCGTCGACGCTCACGCCATTACAGAGGCCCGTTGATGACAACTAGCCAGACTTGAATCTAACGCCGATAGCGTCATGCACGAGAATCCCACATTAAAAACATATGTACGTTAAAGATCTTTCATCCTGAGATGACCTCGTCTGGTTGACTGACCGGACGTTAACATTAATTTTGATCCCCTTTATTAGTCTGTTTCTGTCTCTGTCTCTCTGTGTCTGTGTCTGTCTGTCTGTCTCTGTCTCTGTCTGTCTGTCTGTGTCTGTATCTCTGTCTCTGTGTCTCTGTCTCTGTCTGTCTGTCTGTCTGTCTCTGTCTGTCTGTCTGTCTGTCTGTCTGTCTGTCTGTCTGTCTGTCTGTCTGTCTCTCTCTCTCTCTCTCTCTCTCTCTCTCTCTCTCTCTCTCTCTCTCTCTCTCTCTCTCTCTCTCTCTCTCTCTCTCTCTCTCTGTGAATGTCTTGGTTATTAGTAGTACTGTAGCAACAGCAGATATGTGAGTCGGCCTTTGTGCTAATATCTTCACCGCTGAGAAATTAAGTTTAATCAGTCAGTCAATCTCTCTCTCTCTCTCCTGATGTAACCGTTCTGGTGGTACACTCTCTCTTCCTCTCTCTCTGGATGTCTCTCTCTCTCTCTCGTTCTCTGCCTTTAATTGTTTTTTGTTTTTATCAGTAAGTCGTATATATATATTATACCTTTAGCAAGGCCAGTTTTAAAATGAGACCAGCCTTTTACTTTCATCTTTTGCCATTTTGGCCATACCACTATACTTCACATAGATCTCTCTCCCTCCCCCCCCCCCCCCCCCCCCCCCCCCCCCCCCCCCCCACCCCAGTCCCCACCCCAATCTCTCTCTCTCTCTCCTTGTTTGTCTGGGTCAAGGAAACCGCAACAAACCGCGTGTGAACTGTAACACTGACCGAGAAACGTTTTGCCATTGGCACTGACCGTGACCAAACCGAACCGTTCTCCACTCAACCCGAACCACAGCAACCCCGGGTAACGATCGAGTGATGCAGACCGACTCTCACAGCCAGGTCAACCTGACCAAGCCGTACCACTTTCGGCTAACACCTTAAATTAAGGCAGTAGGTCGCAGCGGCCACCCATGGACCTATATAATATATATATACATATAGGTCCATGGGCCACCTGTGTGACAGTTTGGCTTAGCGGTTTTAAAGGCGCCGATACTCGTGCCATTTCTGCCGTATGGTTGGTTGAGTGTTGCTTTACGTCCACAGAAACCATCAGGCTTATTAGGGACGGGGAGCCCAGGACGGCCACCTCGACTTTCACACAGCTCCTGAGCTCTATGCCGTACGGTGGAGGCCAGAGATACTACAGCAGTCTGTAGTGTAGTGTCTCCGTCGATGCGAACCTCAAGTTCTGGACCTGACCTCATACGGATCATGTGCCAGCATTGCCGTGCGGTTAAAACGGCTCAGAGCGTCGGTTTCAACCTGTCCGTTCCAAATAAAAATTATGGCATGCCATGCTCCAAACAATTAAACCACATCCGCCAGCCAGTGAGTGCCCGCCGCCAGTGTCACTCCAAA
>JABMCL010002489.1:560000-562500 GCA_018857735.1 Alviniconcha marisindica | reverse complement strand
TTCTTTTCTTTCTTTCTTTTTTCGCTGCTGTTTGCTCCTTCGTTATATTTGAGACAGTTTTATTACTAATTGTCTTATTTACTTTTTGTGGTAAATTCGTGCTACAGTTGCACTTTGTTTGCTGATGCTGTTGCTTTTAATGATTCTGTTGGTGTAGTTGATATCGGCAGTGTCGGCCTATTGTGGTGGTGGTGGTTTAAAAGCAACCGTTTGTTTGGCTGCTTGTTTCATGGCACTCACGTGACGTTTACAGCTGACATTTACAGTCCCGCTGTTGAAACTCGTCTCTGAACTACTGTAAACAGAGAGAGAGAGAGAGAGAGAGAGAGAGAGAGAGAGAGAGAGAGAGAGAGAGAGAGAGAGAGAGAGAGAGAGAGAGAGACAGACAGACAGACAGACAGAAGAGACAGACAGAGAGAGAAGACAGAGAAGACAGAGAAGAAGACAGACAGAGAGAGAGAGAGAGGAAGACAGACAGACAGACAGACAGACAGACACACAGACACACAGACACACAGACACACAGAGACACACAGAGAGACACAGACAAAGACAGAGACAGCGAGACAGACAGAGACAGAGACAGACAGAAACAGAGACAGAGACAGACTGCGGCAGGTATATTATTTACAACCCCACAAAAGTATTTCCTTTTGTTTGTCTTGTACGCCGCGCGCGCGCGCGCGTGTGTGTGTGTATGAGAGAGAGAGAGAGAGAGAGAGAGAGAGAGAGAGAGAGAGAGAGAGAGAGAGAGAGAGACAGAGACAGAGAGAGAGACAGAGAGACAGAGAGACAGAGAGACAGAGACAGACAGACAGACAGAGACAGAGACAGACAGACAGACAGAAACAGAAAGAGACAGAGACGGAGAGAGACAGAGACAGAGAGACTAAGACAGAGACAGAGACAGAGACAGACAGAGGTACAGAGACAGAGACAGACAGAGACAGATCGCGGCAAGTATATTATCTACAACCCCACAGAAGGGTTTCCTTTTGTTTGTCTTGTAAGACGCCGCGTCAAGTGACAGTTAGAAGGCGCCCACCAAGGCTTCTACTTTCTTGCACCGTAAGCGTTACTTCACGCAGCCACCGAGTCATAATCGTCGACGGCCAAATGGTGCACATCATTCATTAATCACCGGTCTGTCGTTCAAGGTCATCGTGTGTTTACAGGCTACCCCGGTGCAACACTCCCCGTACCGTACCCTTCAAGGTCAGCGTGGAAAGTCGGCCACCATGCAACCGTGACCACTGTGCTCGGCTGGGTGGTTCGGCCACTCAGTTTGTCGTCTCGGACATCAGTCACTGAACGGTCAGGACAGATCAATTCCGGCCGGTATCGCCGGCTTTGCGGCACTTTCCAGTGCTGGAATCTTCGTTGCGAATACCTCTACCGCTGATAGTGTGTGTGTGTGTGTGTGTGTGTGTGTGTGTGTGTGTGTGTGTGTGTGTGTGTGTGTGTGCGTGCGTGCGTGTGCGTGTGTGCGTGCTTGCGTTCGTGCGTGCGTGTGTATATATATATATGTGTGTGTGTGTGTGTGTGTGTGTGTGTGTGTGTGTGAGAGAGAGAGAGAGAAGAGAGAGAGAGAGAGAGAGAGAAGAGAGACAGAGAGACAGAGAGACAGAGAACAGAGACGGGACGAAAAGAAGACAGAGAGAGAGAGAGAGAGACTGTGTGCATCGGTGTGTGTGTGTGTGTGTGTGTGTGGTGTGTGTGTGTGTGTGTGTGTGTGTGTGTGTGTGTGGTGAGGGTGAAAATCAAAATCCGGTAGGATTTCAAATCGACTTCTGCCGATAGGATTTTAAATCTTGCCAGTACAGATCGGAGTTTCAATTTCTACCGGCAGAAATCCCAATCAGTCTGGATATTCAATGAAATGGATTGTAATTTTTATTGATAACATTTATCCATCCGTATCTATCCATATTTATATTAACCCCTTCACTGCACCAGCCCGTAAAATTTCCGGGCTGAAAAGTGCATGCACACGCCTGCAAACAGTGTATTTTCAGGTGCTGTAACAAATCTTTCAAAACTGTGCATTTTATGAAAATCTATTTACATGCTAATGCAAAAAAGAAAACAAAAAAAAGTATGCGGATTTCAAATTTTTCGCTTTTAGTGGTTGTTTTCAACTGACATCATAGCAGTGAGAGGGTTAACAGTCACCCAACACCCCGCTACACACACACACACACACACACACCACACACCCATCCCCCACACACACCCACACATACGCACGTGGCTGTAAAAACACCATCTGACGGTCCGGCTCAAGGTCTCGGATCACAGTTGTGACTCGACTTCCTACCGGCTTCCTACCGACTTCCAGGTATTATTTAAATTCTGAGTCTGGTTTTTGCCCCTGACTGGCCGAGTTGCTGGAGCGGAACGACTGCTGAGGAGACAGCCGTTCACAAAGAAGAGGCACCACCAGTGACCGGTGGCCAGGCTTCCAGTAAACTCGCAGAAACCATAGGGCTTATTCGGGGAA
>JABMCL010002489.1:547500-555000 GCA_018857735.1 Alviniconcha marisindica | reverse complement strand
ATGAATAAAGCATATTGTTATTGTTGTTTTGATTCTATTTCTAGCAGGACAGATGCATTCTAAAGTGTGTGCTGAAACTAGTGAAAGCCCGAATAGAATTTCTTAACTGATGTAGTTTTATATGTGCATTGCAGTACAAATACAATACAGTGCAGCATATAAAGTAGAATTATTGTGACAATTCACTATAAATATGCAACATGAAGACAAAAAATTCATACAACACAAAATACAATACACTGTGGCACAATGTAGGGAAAAGTTAGTAGGAAAAGTGGAAGTTAGTAGGGATGAAAAGACCAAATGAACAGAAATTTAAAAAAAGGAGGGGGTAACCTGGTATTTGTGTTATTATGTTTCAACTACAACTTACTATATATTAGTAATATTACCTAATGTCTGATATAGATATGTATATATATTCAGGGGAAAGTCAAAACACACACATGTGCGCGTGCAGACACACACAATATCTTATATGCATGTAGGTCTCCAGAGTTGCATACCTATAAATAAGGAGACATATCCTCAAAACAGTTGTTATATTGCCTTATTTTGTACACATGCATGTTTCTTTTCAGGCTAAAGAGGTCGATGCTCCAAAAGGGCAAGAGCAAGTGTTTTTCATGACACAGCAGGGACAACATTAGTGGAGCATGAAGCCAGATTCATCCTGGGAAGCACTGCAGTACTTAGGAACAGCAGAGAAATAAAGATATGTCTCAATGCTGAAGTGCCAACTCACTGAAAACAAATCTTTTAAATTTATTAGGATGGGAAGAATTAGTGTTAACATGGAAAATTCTCTATGCTTTGTCATCAGTTTCCAGATTTTGCATTACTGTTTCTGGTTACTTACAATGTGTTACAGTTGTTATTCCAGGTAGTGAGACTTGAATGCCAAATCAATGTCTTTCGTAATTGAATTTTACCTGCTGTTAACAATAGGGTATAGGGTGAATGTACATTTGTAATTCACATGGTTTTCTGTTTTGTCAATGAAAGGATAATAATGACAACTTGGCTGTACTTTTTCTAAGTCACATACTGACTGTCCAGTGTTACATATTCCATTGTGTCCTCTGATATGTGAGGCATCCGACAGTGCATTACTTTAAATAATGGTTTCGGCCTTGTTCAGTATTTACAGCAATGTGTCAGATGTAGGAAACTAAATGATTTTATTAGCTGTGCATATGTTTTACAGGAAAGGAAGTGTTGTGTCCACCATAGAGTTGTTACATCCAACAGATAAAATGCTGGAAAAGGGCCTTTGACAAAATTACAACTATACAAGCAACTTGTTTAGTGCTGCAGTCATTAAAACCACTACTAAATCAGCTGGTAACATTTTGTTGCAGTGTAGGGAAATCAGCACTGTTATTTTATAAGCTGTGTATTGTGAGCATGGGAAATGTTATGTCCATCCAATAATCGTTACATCCGACAGATAAAATGTAAAAAAATGTCGTTGATGACCTTATTTCATGCTGCAGTCATGGAAACAACTATGCTTCATAAATTATAATAAACACATCCTATTTTTGATTCAGTGTTGTGTTTCATTTTCATTTTATTAAAAAAATTAAAGTGGCAGTCTGTCGGATGTAACACAGGACATCATTGTTATGATTTTGAATATGAAATAAAAAGTGAATTGAGTCAATTTAAGTTTTACTGTCTTGTTATAAATGATGGATGTTTATTTTCCCCACAGATTGATAGCAATCATTAAATTCAAGGATTAAATCAAAACAAACATTGTGTCCTGTGTTGCATCCGACAGATTCAGGTGTCCGTCTTTAAATGTCTTTTTCTCAGACTTGCTTCATCAAGTTATCTTTTTAAGACCTGAAATGTATATAAAAAAGACTTATCTTTTAAATGGTGTTACTTGCTAAATGACTTTTCTGCTTTTATTTTTCACCCTAATGTCCACCTTCTAAGCAGCACCTTTTGGCACATGCTCATATATATATACCAGCTGCTTCATTCAGGTTACAAATGTTATTCGTGGTGAACAGACATGTGTACATCGTAGACTGATGCTCATAGGACTTTTACGACTCATAGTTTACATTACACAAAGTCATACAGTTACTGAGTTAGAGTTGAGACTTGGTTTGGTCAGAAGCAGTCCCAGTTTAGCAGCTGGTATAGGAGTAGGTGCTCATGTTGAGACTGTTGGGTGGTTCAGGCGGGGTTGTTAATTCCCTTGAATTTTGCCCAGCATCGCTTAAGTCCCTTGGCTGCTTTTACTTCCAGTGCGTACTTTCTTCACAATGGAATGCGGTGACAGTGAATTTGTGAATTTTACACTACCAACTTTAAGGCATTTTCTGAGGCCTGTAGTCAGAATGTGTCCGGCAACAAACAATAACTTGTTGCTCGTGCTATAGGATGCCCCAAAACACATTTTTTCCATGAAATTGTGATCTTCTGGTCAGCCAAAAAATGATGCAAAGATACTTCTTTTTTTTCCATCCTCCATCCCCTTTCCCTGGTAATTTTTTCAGCTGCAACAGTGGTGGCATTTGTACTGCTTCGCAATTCTAGGTTTAACTTCCACTGTTATACATAGCGTGAAGCAATGTCTACTCAGAAATCGGCCCGGAAGTGACGCAGCGATCTCTCACAACTTCTTGCGTGAAAGATTACTACTACTAACTAGGGCATTCACTCCTGCAAACCAGCTTCACTGCACCACCCAAAAGCGGTTTGGTCAGCAAGCAGTCCCAGTTTGGCAGCTGGTGTAGGTGGTCATGTTGAGACTATAGTGGTTTGGTCAGCATGCAGTCACAGTTCCAGTTTGGCAGCTGATGTAGGTGGTCATGTTGAGACTATAGTGGTTTGGTCAGCATGCAGTCACAGTTCCAGTTTGGCAGCTGATGTAGGTGGTCATGTTGAGACTATAGTGGTTTGGTCAGCATGCAGTCACAGTTCCAGTTTGGCAGCTGATGTAGGTGGTCATGTTGAGACTATAGTGGTTTGGTCAGCATGCAGTCACAGTTCCAGTTTGGCAGCTGATGTAGGTGGTCATGTTGAGACTATAGTGGTTTGGTCAGCATGCAGTCACAGTTCCAGTTTGGCAGCTGATGTAGGTGGTCATGTTGAGACTATAGTGGTTTGGTCAGCATGCAGTCACAGTTCCAGTTTGGCAGCTGATGTAGGTGGTCATGTTGAGACTATAGTGGTTTGGTCAGCATGCAGTCACAGTCCCAGTTTGGCAGCTGATGTAGGTGGTCATGGTGTGCAGGTGGACTTGACTGGGGCTGTGGCTGTGGCCAAGGCCTGATTACATCAATTTAACAAATGTCTTCCATGCTGTTGTTCATTTGGAAAGGAGGATGTAATGGTCTTCTGCACTTTGATCTTTTGTCCTCAGATGGTTTATTTAGTTAAGCCCTCACTGCTGATAGTAATACTAAACTTACTACAGTGAGTGATACATGTATACAATCCGTACAAGTTATGACTTGATGTGCACCTGTTATTTAAGGAAGTTAACTGGTGTGTGAAAGATGTCATATATATATGCTTCAAATTACACACATTATTTGTGGTGAACAGACATGGGTACTGCTGCAGACTACATCATTAACAGGCAGCAGAAATACTTGCCTGTTTGTCTGAAGCAGGTATAATCTAATATATATATATATATATCAGTTATCACCTTGCTGTGAACAGACATAGAAATTAAAATGAAACATTGACCTGTGTGTAACTAGTTTTCACACACACACAGACACACACACACACGCACGCATGCACACAAGCACGCACGCACACATGCACACACACACACACACACACACACACACACACACACACACACACACACAGACACACATGCATGCGCACAGGACAAAATGAAACACAAAAACTATTAACCTGTTTTCAGGTATTTGATTTTTGACCAAACCAGTCCAGCCACAGCGTGGTATTGGTTCCCCATGTTAGACCCTTACTACCACTGCTGTAGACTTTATCCGGCTGCAGAAATACTTGACCATTTGCCCAAAGGGGGTAGGACTAGCATTGAAAAGCTGCCAAGCAAGTCAAGACCCCAAACTAGTATTGTTTGTCAGTATTGCTTGACACTGGCTTATTGCTTGACACTGTGTCACTGTCTTGTCAGGCAACTCCAGGTTTTGCCTTCTTAATCTGACTGCAAATAGAATGACAGTTTCTCTGAATCTGTGAAACCTTTTTGATCATCAGATAAAAAATCTCAGCTGTCAGTTGTCATCTGCATTGTAAAATGTCACCATTTTGACTTCGTTAAAACTGCAGAAAGAAGGCCATGTGTGCAAATCCCTTTTGGGCTAAGTTTTTTTGCCTCTATCCCTCTGAGTCCAAGCTTGATGTTGGTATATTTATACAAATTATAGCTCAGTGCTGCAGCCTCACATTCCATATAATTATTTATACATTATGATTATAAAATGTAAGAGTATTAAGAACAAAACAAAAAAACAGGAAAACCTGCAAAGAAAATGTTGAGCAAACAAAGCCACTTCAGCACAGTGTTTTTTGGAACCAATGTAAGCTAAAATATATAAATAATAATTGAAATTGAGTTATGCACACAACAGTGGTGAAGAGGCTAGTAGGTTTTCATATAATACAGAAATTTGCTAGCTAGGTAGCTCAGAGAGCATGGAGACAGTTGTCAGCTTCTGCAGGCCTGCAATTTTACCTGTATCCTACTCCTAGTCCTACATTGTCTTTGGTTAGTAAAAACTAAAATATTACAGTACTTAATTACACTTTATTAACTAATTAATCTTACTGTTGCAGTGTTGTTAGCCTGTATCGCTTCACTATCAGCCACAGGGTTTCACTATTGACTATACCACCAGTGAACTGCAACTAAAAGCAGAATGTGTGGGTTCATCTCTTAATCAAGGCACTGCAGTGTGACTGTTACAGACTTTATCATTTGTTCTGGCTCATCTGAGTTCAAAACAAAATTTATGCAGGCTTGCTAGTGCTTGTCTGACAGTTTTGTGCAGAACATGTTGCCGGATGTTACAACACATGGAAGCGTCCATGGATATTATTCACCTTTCAGTCATCAGGCAAAGAACTAGGGTTAATAATGGCTGATGTTATCAAAATGCACGAATTGTGGCATAAAAACAGCTGAATAATCGGAACAATAATTGTTGTTGCTCCCATGAAATTGGTGAATAATCAGATCTCCATCTCTCTCTCTCTTTTTTTTTTGCTCATCCCTAAGGCTAAGAAAAGAGGTTTTGATCGTGGAAAGACAATTATACTTATGGCGGTAGTCGGGTTGATCACCTTTTTATGTGATTTTGGAACTTAGGAGAAACAGCAGGTACTAACAATAAAATCACTGTCCATTTTGTGGACTAGACTTGTGGTGAGGATAGTTCTGTGCAGGGGACTTGCAGCTGTACAGTGTACTGTAGGTGTAGCGCTTGGAGATGGAGTGTGCAGTGGGGGTGGCACTAAATAAACTCCCAGCGCAACATGTGCAACAGGCTGCAGCCATCATCTCCCCACCCTTCCTGGCTCTGTCTTCTGACTGTTCAAGTGAATGTCACTGTCACTGGGTCCCTGTGACTCACTCAGTCACTGAATCACTGAACGGCTGAGTGCTGTTACTGTGTTAGTGCTAAACTCAGTTATAATACCAGTGGAACTCATTCTTCTCTCCTCTGATTTACTCTAAATTACATAATCTGCAAGCACATTAACAGTGGAAGTGTGCCAAAATTACAAGGACAGGACACCTGACTGGCTCAGTGAGGCCAGTTTCCCCAGTGCTCACAATGTCAAATGTTCACACTCGAGTATAACCTATAAACTTTTTGTACTAAAATTTAAACTTGTGAAGAGCACTAGCAGCTGACAGTAGGATTAAACCTGGGTGTTCTGGATGACTAGAATGATAGATTAGTCTCATTAGAATGAGAAAGCTATCATATTTAGGGCTGTACAGAAATTACACTGGCCCTGTCACCTGAGTCCCCTGAGTCCGGTAGAAAAGCCTGGGAAAATGAAGACACAATTATGCAGACACAGTGTGGTAGATACCTTCAGACTAATAACTAAGTCATATTAATACTATAATAGTTAATACTAACCCTAACCCTACTCCCCCCCCCCCCCCCCCTTTTTTTTTTTATGTGTGTATATTTTATTTTATTTTTATAAGTCTTAGTTTTATATATTTTTGTTTTGTGTTGGTTTAAATACATGTTGCATTTTTGTTTTCTTTTGTGATAGATGTTTTTGTATAAATTTAGACAGTTACACATTTTGACAGTTGTGCTTGTAGTTGTACTAGTTGTGCTACTAGTACTGATAGTAGTTCAACTGCAGTGTATTTTGCTACAGATAATTGTAAAGTGCTATTGTAAGAGCTCCTATGATTAATATGAGTATGAGATAATGTGCTGTTTAAACACTCGCTATTAATATTATTATTGTATCATTATTAAAAAGCTGTTTGAGTTCAGCTTCAAGGAGTTGTTGGTATGAACTTCACACAGTTCAGCATTAATCTTTTCTTTTTTTTAAGTTTGATAGATGCATTAAAAAAGATTTAAAAACTTTGATACTAAGTTATGATACATTGATAGGCCATATGAATAAACTGATACTAGAGTCATGCTGTCCACAGAGAAGCAAAACACACTCAGACAGACAGTCATGTATCATGTCCTTCATTTATGACAATTAACATTTTGCCAACATTGCAGACAATTTCAGTATGATTTGTTTGCAGTAATTAGTAACTCAAGTAGGGGAGGATTTTATTCACCGGTCTCCTTTTGTGTGTGTTAAAACTGTTATAGACTTGTAGTTGTACTAACTTACACAAAGTTATAGTAATCAGTAATGGTATTCAAACAATAAAATGCAATATTTCCTTGCTGTTTACCAGCACTCTAGCACATTCAGTCCTTTTCTGTTTTTGTTTGAAACACAATGAAAGGCACCATGGTGTAAACTCATAATGTGGTGATAATAATTTTAAAAATAAAAAGTTGATGAGTCTGTTGAATTAGAAAAAAAGGGTTTATCAGAGTCTGTCCATTTATGTTACATACAAGTGCACATGAAGCAAATTACACATTTCTGCTCTTCTGCAGCCCGTTTTGTGGTTTGCTTTTACAGTTTGGGGGACTCAGTTAGGCCAACTAATTGATTTAAACACATATGCAGGCATGTATGCATGAATACACCCCACACACACATCCACACACACACACACACACACACACACACACAGCAGGTGTGAGTATTCGGAGGGTTCCACGTTTGGGGAGAACAAGCTAGCCAGGGATCTGTAGGACTAGGATCAGGAGAGTGATCCAGCTGGTCCTGTTTGGTTTGCTGGTGTGTGGTGTATCTTTGCGCAAGATCATGCGTTGCCACCGGCTTGGTAGGGTGGCAGCACTGGGCTCAATATGCAGCACACCTGTTGCACGTGTTGGGTGTGCAGTGTTGTGTGCAGTGCAG
>JABMCL010002489.1:540000-545000 GCA_018857735.1 Alviniconcha marisindica | reverse complement strand
TATCTTTAACCTGTTGATCCCAAACTTTATAAGTATGATATATATATATATATATATATATCCATACACACATTTTAATTTCACCTGATCTCTCTCTCTCTCTCTCTCTCTCTCTCTCTCTCTCTCTCTCTCTCTCTCTCTCTCTCTCTCTCTCACTCTCTCTCTCTCTATATATATATAGATCTCATACATGCAGGATCACATGCTGCACACAAACTGGCTTACAGCTTAAAAGAATGAGTTCAGGTTGCGGTGATTGAGAAGAAGCAGTGTCAGTGTCAGCTGTAGAACCACTTGTGTGAACCTTTGGCTTTGTTGACCAAACTTGCTGTTCTGGTATATCATTGTTAGTAAATAGAGTGTTGCACACAAAGTTTAGGTCACAGGTTCAAGGTCATACTCATCCTCACAGTAACAGGAATAGTTTCAGTCTAAAGTAATTATTTGCCATTCATATTCATATTATATATAAATATATTTATTATTGTTTAATTGTTGAACTCTTTGCCATCAAACTTGGTGTTTGTTAATGTGCACTAATACTAGTACTACAGTCACTACTACTAGGCAGAGTGCCATGAATTTTTCAAGATCAGGGCCACATGGTTTGAATTCTTAAAATTTACTTTTTTTGCTTTGTGTCTATAACTTGGTATCTTGAAGCATCATTTGACACAGTGACACAATTTCTGAGATATAAGCTGGACCTTCCCCAACCAGACAGTGGTATGCTGGACAGACTGACCTGTACAGATGTGTAGACAGCAGAGTGTTAATTAAAAAGTTTTGGTTTCTGTTGTCAAGGTGAAGGTCACAATCAGTGAGGTTTAAATTTTCAAAATATGATGATGCTCAGTGTGCTCAACTGGTGAACCTCTTGCATCCAAAATGTGACATGCTGCCTCAAGATAGCTGGTGTTGGATTACTCTTTGAAGGTCAAGGTTATATATTAAGTTGTGAATTCTGAGAAACCTTCACATTTTTGTGTTATCTGCTATTATTTTGTTTTTGTTTTTATTTGCCTGATATTTATTTATTTACTTTGATGCATCAGAAATGATTGTGCTTTTCTGATAGTGGTGCTTTGCCCAGATATATATATATATCTATGTAAAATAATTATAACTGTACTGGTTGACTGAGCATAAAGCATCAAGTTACTTACTCTGATAGCGGTGCAATAATGTTCACAGAACATATTAACAGCACACTTCTTTTTCAGAAGGAAGAAACAATTATTTTTGTTGTTGTTGTTGTTGATTTCATTGTGGCCAGTTTCTACACACACACACACACACACATATATATATATATATATATATATATATATATATATATATATATATATATATATAGCGCAAAACAAAACAAAATATTTACATAAATTATCATGTATGGAGCAGTGTTATTTGCCCACGTCAGCACAAGATTGTTGTGGTGATACACAGTACGTCCATGGGTGTACCGCTGCTGTGCAATAGAGCATTGTGGGTAAGGAAGGAAGGGGTGCTCAAACTGTTACGCAAAGGTGCTCACTCGGAAGTGCAATTTGTGGCATTCAGCACGTGGCAGACGGTACTTTCATGGCTGACTGACAACGCTTGGGAGGGGGGGGGGGGGGGGGGGGGGGGGGGGTGCTGACGGACTCGTCTTTGCCAAAGCGTGTAGTCACCGGTCTCTTTGATCTTCCGGGCCTCTGTTGGCTTCAGATTTGTAGCCCTATGAAATGTAGACACCTTGACAGTATTGATCTTTCGTGTTTTCGGCAGGGGTGGGAGTTGTGTGTTTGTGTGTGTGTGTGTGTGTGAGAGAGAGAGAGAGAGAGAGATTGTGTACCTGTTAATAACTTACGTTACTGCATTTATAAGTTTATGTATGGCATCCATCTTTTCCCTCAGGTTGAATATTCATACCTTGAAACTGAAGCTGACATAACTTGACCTGGCTTGAACTGACTCGCTCATGCCTAGCAAAACACGCGTTGCACGCAACATGAGCAAAATCCGGTAATTTTGAGATTTCGTTTTGTTTCACCGTTGTAACATAACTATTCAGAAAGTGGGTGTATTGCTGTTATTGTACAATTGGTCCGGGTTCGCGTTAATCGGCAATTTGCTGTATTTTACCGGTTAACAAAAACTCAGCATATGCTGGGGGGGGGCGTGCGGGTGTTCACAACATAGTCGGTCGGTCAAGTACCGGTTATTTTGTTTGGACCGGTTCTCAAACAAAACAAACAGAAAAAAGGGTGCATGTGCATGCGTGTGTGTGTGTGTGTGTGTGTGCGTGCGTGCGTGTTCCACGAGGAAGGGAGCATGGTGTGTTGCTAGTAGAACTCTAGTATCTTAGTCAGCCCTGTGTCAGACCGGTTACAGTCATTGTCTGACCGGTTTCCCGGATACCACTTTCGCCACCTTATAGCTGTTGCACCGGTTTGAACAAAATAAAATAATGTGTAGCGCGATCACTGTTGTTGCGTCAAGAATCAGTAGGCTATAATAGAGGTGTGTGAAGAGGCACGCATCTTCCTGGGGTGTTTAAATGCTTGTGCGGTGGGCAGGCCAGAGTAGATGCAGCAGCTGCGAGGCACCGCCCCAGTTGAAGGGGAAGGGGGGGGGGGGGGGGGAGGAGAAGTATCGAGTGCTCATTACGTTTCTATTCCAGGCCTCTTTTATTCCGAGACTTTGGCATTGCGTGCGTATCTCAGAGTGAGACTGCCATTGCATGCGTATTACACGCCCGGTCGCTAAGTCGTTCGCTCTTGCACGTGACTCGAATGTGCACGAGCGCACGCGCGCGCGCACACAGCTACAGAGAAGTATATATATTGTACATGATTGTGCAGCCAGACAGAGACAGAGAGGGACGGCAGGGAGGCAGGCAGAAACGGGAAGGGGGGGTACTTAGTGTTTTACGCCCAGAGAGAGGAGAGGGAGAGCTCGAAAACTTTATTTTACAAAGATTGTAGTTTAGGTTCAGTCAAAAACCTAACAACTAGTCCTTGCTAAGCTACTGACGAGAGAGAGAGAAAGAGAGAGAGAGAACTTTATTTTACAAGGATTGTAGTTTAGGTTCAGTCAAAAACCAGTCTAACAACTAGTCCTTGCTAAACTACTGACGGGGAGGACTTAATTTGAAGTCGAAAACTTTACAAGGTCTGCGGTTTAGGTTCAGTCAAACCTGTGTATCAACTAGTACCTGATTACTATAAAAAAAATTTTTTTACAAGCATCGGAATGAAGTATAAAAGAATGAAAAAAAATCTGTAAATATATTTTAACTTATTTTAATGGAGCATAAACAATTCCACACAAGAACTTGCGTGCTCACAGTGCCAGATACACACACTGCACTCATCACTCAGAGAGAGAGAGAGAGAGAGAGAAACACACACACACGCACGCACGCACGCACACACACACACACACACACACACACACACACACATGCTGAACTCTCTATACCCCCCGACCCACCCCGTACTCTCCTAACCTTGTGCAGTAAAGCTGAGTCAGTGGGTGAGACTCCCCATTGCCTCACCGTATTGTGTGCCTGACAATCCCGAAGGCCCAATGGTACAGCAGTCTGTGCTTGTCGTTGTTTGCAGAGTGCAATGTTCAGCAAAAGGTGGTATGCGTGTTTGTGCGTGTCTGCCCGCTTGACTGCAGTGCACTATACTGTGTCCTGGTAACAATAGGGCCCCTTTGTACTGTATAGTTGCGAGGTCAGAATGCCATTTCCTCGTGAAATAAGAGGCCTAGCCTTGCATGCAGGAGATATAATGATGGTGAAACGGACACCTGAATCTGTGGGATGCAACACAGGACAACATATATATATATAATGATGGTGAAACGGTTTGTTCTAGCGTCAGGCTAGTATGTGGTAAGCAGAAGGACCTCAGTTCGATTCCTGATTCGGAGACTCTCCTTTCTCTTCAGAAATTGTGGTTTATGTACACTGGCTGTCTTGAGCTCTTTGTGACTTTGCCCCGCACAATTAATGAACAATTAAAATGGCTCGCATCGCTGCCCGTCTTAATGCAGAAGTCGTTCTGGTATTAAACGAATGGCCCGTGAGAATGGCCTGTGACAGTGTAGTATTAGGTATAGGTATAGTCTCTATCTACCACCACCTTACGGGATCTCGGTCCCCATCAGTACCTCTTTGGAGACAACTCCACGTTAAACAAACCCCACCAGCCGCTGACCTCTTTGGAGACAACTCCACGTTAAACAAACCCCACCAGCCGCTGACCTCTTTGGAGACAACTCCACGTTAAACAAACCCCACCAGCCGCTGACCTCTTTGGAGACAACTCCACGTTAAACAAACCCCACCAGCCGCTGACCTCTTTGGAGACAACTCCACGTTAAACAAACCCCATCAGCCGCTGACCTCTTTGGAGACAACTCCACGTTAAACAAACCCCACCAGCCGCTGACCTCTTTGGAGACAACTCCACGTTAAACAAACCCCATCAGCCGCTGACCTCTTTGGAGACAACTCCACGTTAAACAACCCCACCAGCCGCTGACCTCTTTGGAGACAACTCCACGTTAAACAACCCCCCAGCCGCTGCCTCTTTGGAGACAACTCCACGTTAAACAAACCCCACCAGCCGCTGACCTCTTTGGAGACAACTCCACGTTAAACAAACCCCACCAGCCGCTGACCTCTTTGGAGACAACTCCACGTTAAACAAACCCCCCAGCCGCTGACCTCTTTGGAGACAACTCCACGTTAAACAAACCCCACCAGCCGCTGACCTCTTTGGAGACAACTCCACGTTAAACAAACCCCCCCCAGCCGCTGACCTCTTTGGAGACAACTCCACGTTAAACAAACCCCACCAGCCCCCCCCGCTGACCTCTTTGGAGACAACTCCACGTTAAACAAACCCCATCAGCCGCTGACCTCTTTGGAGACAACTCCACGTTAAACAAACCCCACCAGCCGCTGACCTCTTTGGAGACAACTCCACGTTAAACAAACCCCA
>JABMCL010002489.1:507500-535000 GCA_018857735.1 Alviniconcha marisindica | reverse complement strand
CCTCCATACTTCTCTGATTTGCTTCATCTCTTGCTCTCCTCGCTCAGCCTTGGATGCTTGGATTTTCTGTGTTCCTATACCCAGGGTCGGCTGGAGGACCCTGGGGGAGAGATCCTTTCCGTACATTAGACCTGTGATCTGGAACTCTCTTCCTCTCTCTGTCACTTGTCAGGCATTCTTCTTCACTCTTCTTTTAAGTCAAAACTAAAAACCCACCTCTTCTCTTAATCTTACACATACTGATTTGTGTTTTCTTTATTTCTCATTCTGCCAACGCATCATCAGTAGTGCATGTATTTGTGATGTGTGTGTGTGTTGTGTGTGTGTGTGTGTGTGTGTGTGTGTGTGTGTGTGATAAAATGAGCATATATATATATATATATATATCCATAGGACTTTGTAAACGTTCTGCCAGGCTCTTACGAGATAGGGCACCATAGATAATGTATTACATTGTGTGTCATGATGGTCAGTTTTCCTACAACATTGTGACCCTTATTCCAGCTAGACAGGAACCAGAGCTCCCAGAAAGGAACTCTTCATCAGTGCATTGTATCACGTGCACGTATGATGCGTGTCATGGTGATCAACTTTCCTGCAGTAATGTGAAACAAACTATTGCTGTTGTTTTGGTGCCTTTTTTGCATGTGCCACTTGCGATGGCACACATCCCTTCATTGGGATTGTCCGACGGTGTTGGCGAAATGATAGAAATACAAAATCACTTTCATGAACATTGAAATTGAAACTTCTTTCATTTTGATTTCAGGGAATCAAGTCAGCAAGTTTGTCAGGAACACTACACTTAGACTGCTGCACAGTTGAATCACCATGGCAACAACCTATGAGCAGACAACTACCACCACAGCGGCATCGGGTCCAGTGGTTGATATCCGCCCTGACCCCATGTATGTCCGCACGATCCCTGGAATCCTGAAAATTGTGGAAATTGTAAGTGATGTGATTGAGGTATATTATTAACAAAAAAAAATGCTTGTATTCTTCTTGATTCTTTGGCCTAGTGTCCAGTTTCATCATTTTGAAGACTGACACTTTTAGTGCATGCTGAGTTGTCTTGGAGTTTCCATAATCTGCAGAACTCAGACACAGATTACAGGATCTTTAACAGTTACACATATTTTTATTATAATAGGTACAATCTTGGACTGAACTCAAGCTTTTACTCAGTCATAGGGATTTTGATGACCTTGACCCATTTAATATAAGATCACAGGAAAGTTTCAGAAGCATAAACTGACAATGAACATTACATTTCCTTATAAAATAAATAAAGCACTGGACCTGGAAACAATATAGTTCAACCAGAAACAGATAAGTGTCTCTGTCTCCTTTTTCCTGTTTTTCACCATTTAACTGTTGTTTAGATGTCGCTTTGTAGCTTGATAAAGTGGATTACCTTGAAAATTTACACGTTGGGCTTTGTCCTAGTAAATAGTGTTTTTTAACCTTTTATGTAAAATGTTGAGATTACATTTTCTTATTTTGAATGGGAAAGAGTCATGCTGAGTTTTCTTCTGCTTCTTTTTTTCACAGTTCCTGGATATCGTCGTTCTGATCTGTGCCTCTATAGACAATTGGTACTCCATCGGTGGCGGCTGGGTCCAGTTCGTGGCGGCTTCGGCATTGATAACGACCGTAATACTGTTCATCTTTCACTTTTTCCACATCATCTCTCGCCTGCCTGGGCCTTGGATCTTCATTGTAAGTTTGTCTAGCCACTTGTAAGCTGTAGCGCTAGCAGGGATGAAATTCTTCAGACAGTTTTGTGACAATGCACCCACCGTCTTGAGAATACAAAAGCCTGCAAAGCTTGACTACTTTGGTTCGGAGCTCAGGAGCTGTGTGAAAATTGAGGTGGCAGTCCTGGGCTCCCTGCCCCTAATAGTCCTTAATGTCCCTTTTGATGTAAGCCAACACTAGAAGAAGAAGAGCTACTTTGGAGTGTTATTATCTGTTTAGAAAGAAAATACGGGGATTTTTTTTAATGTCATCAGAATCTCATGATTGACTAGCCTATTACACTTTATGTCCTGTTCCTTAGTGAGCATATCTTTTTAGTATTTATTTTGTAATGATTCTGATTCCTTGTTTTTGTTTTCATGTAATTGGCTATGTGCTTCAATGGAGAGATGGCACACACATTTACAAAATATTACATTATATTGATTATTATTATACTAGTTACACTGTCGAGATACGTGCTTATCCTAAAGCTCCAAATTTATTTTAAAAAATCAAATTGTTACAGCAGACAAAGCTTTGCATTTGCATCTACCACCAACAGATGTGTAACTGAACATAATTGTCTGCTTTTATTAATGTACTTCTTAAATAGGCAATCGTTTTAATTTTAATTTTTTATTTGCATTGAATAGTTTACAGAATATTTTGGGGGAGACCGTCCCTGTACTGGTAGATCTGGAACTGGAATGCTGACTGGAGAAGTGGTGTGTTTGTGTTTCAGGAGTTCATCTACATCACATTGTGTTTGTGGTCCTCTTTCTGATTGCCACCATTGTGTCTGCTTGTATTTCAGGTGTTCATCTGCTACATTGTGTTCATGATCCTGTCTGACTGTAGCCATCGTGTCCACTTGTATTTCAGGAATTCGTTTACTATGTTGTGTTTGTGGTCCTCTTTCTGATAGCTGCCATTGTGTCTGCTTGTATTTCAGGAGTTCATCTGCTACATTGTATTCATGGTCCTCTTTCTGATAGCTGCCATTGTGTCTGCCTGTATTTCAGGAGTTCATCTATGTTGTGTTTGTGGTCCTCCTTTTTGATTGCTGCCATCATGTCTGCTTGTATTTCACAAGTTCACCTACTACATTGTGTTTGTTGTCCTCTTTCTGATTGCTGCAGTTGTGTCTGCGTGTACTTAAGGAGTTCATATCCTACACTGTGTTCATGATCCTGTCATCATGTCTGTTTTGTATTTCAGGAGTTCATCTACTACATTGTGTTTGTGGTCCTCTTTCTGATTGCCGCTATCGTCGCTGCTGTGCGTGCTCCACTTGCCCCAGCCATTGGAGCTGCCTGTGTGAGTAAAGCCTTGTTTTGTTTTCAGTCCTTCCACTGCTGCCCTCATTTAGGACATGGGCAGAGTGCATGCTGTCCCTGCCTGTGCCCGTATAATATACACTACATCGAAAAACGTTGGATTAAACTTGGTTCCTAACTCAGTTCCTAAATCTATGTAGATTTGCAAACATCCACATTATTTTAGGAAGGGGAGTGACTCCAGTCAGCTTCCTTCTCTATTGTATTTTGTTGTGCTCACATGTTACCAACAGTTTTAACAATTAAAAACAACCCATCATGGCCAGGCGACAGTGTCCAATACTTAGGCAAGTCCACCTTTTTTCTGTATTTCATTTTATGCCAATAGCGAATGCGGGCCTACATTTCACCCAAGTTTCTGCAAGCTATGTACAAATCATCTGTCAGTAAGTGTGTTGAATTTCCTGTTTTGTAGGTTGCATACTGTAAAACACTAAAAGCTTTTGCTTATTAGCCTGTGAATGGAACAATCACCATGTCACATAAGTCGTCAAGCTGAAACCTGCCTGGCTGGGAAGTGAGCCTAGCCTGTGCATCTGCAGGAATGAAAGGGTTAAGTGTGTGACTGCCACTACTCTTACTTCTGTGGCAGAGAGCGTTCTACTACTGTTTTTGTTATCATTTAGATCAAAGCACTGAAAGAGAAAGAAAAAGCATAGGAAAGAAACCAAGCAAGTAATTGATTGTTGCTGCATTCTATTTATTTAGGTGTAAAAAAACTTCAACAGAGTAAAACCAGAAACAAACAGAAAATCCAAAGAGAAGAAAGGCTGACTCCCTTCACAAAGAGCCTGTTGGATGCATCGGTCCCTTCTGAAACCAAGTGAAGACCGGTTTTTACTCCCCAAAGCTGTCAGAGAGCAGAGGGATTGTTTTTCTTATCACTGCAGGATAACCTCTTTGCTCTCTGAGTGTGAGTGATTTAACATTTTGCTCTTTGTTTCTTGTTCTTCTTTTTCTGCTGCATGCTTCACAGTTTGTCATCATCAGTTTCATCATCATGGCTTGACGAGGCAGTTTTGTCTGTTACCAGTTCTTCACCTTCTGTGCACTAGCTGTGTATGCGGTCGACTGCTTCTTCATGTACAAATCCTACAGGACCATCCCGCAGGCCCACACAGCAGGCGGCACGGCTGAAGTCACCACCACCACCACCACCACCTATGAGACGCGTACACAGTACTGAGAGAATCCCCATGAAATCTGATGACATCACTGGTGCCGCACCTGCATGGTCTCACTCGGCCACTGTAAGGACGAAGAACAGATCATAAAGCCAGAAGTCAACAACGGTGACTGGACGCGAGTTTGGAAAGAAGGATTTTTGCATTTGGCGTCTGATTTGTCTGTTGGTTGGTGAATGGGGTTTGTCTGAAAATTGTCACAACAGTCAGCTTGTGCACAGTGCGATCTATGGTTCAGGTTTGCAAGAAATGGACATGCCACAGATCAGACACAGAGAAAAGATATGAAATCAGTTATATCAGGTATGTTGGAGTTTTTTGCAGCAAGCAACACACTGTGAGTAGAATAAACCAGTAGAACTGAGGATCGAGAATTCAGTGAAATCCAGTGAAATTGTCAATGTTACCAAATCAAAGTAAACTGTGAGACATAATTAAAAAATAAAAATTGTAGAATGGCCTTAACATCAAAACAAACAGTTCCTTAGAAGTTTGATACCTCCGAAGTGTGCAGGCATTTAGAAGACACCCCTTTGAGTATCTAAGATTTAAAACAAAAACTAAAAATGATTGTCTTGTCCAAGTCTCAGACTTTCTCTTGGCAACACCAGAGTGTGGAGCTGTAGATTGCATCAGATGGTTGCAATGCCCCATGACAACTAGCATGTTGAAGGTATTGTTTGTTGTGTGTACCATTGTTAACTGAAGTAGTTCTAATGTTGCATGTGTTTTCTTCTGGAGCTGGGGTGGCGGGTCCTTCTCTGTTGATATGCTGTCTGGTCTGTGATCAGCTGTGAACACCGTTCACCTTTTTTTGCTTTTTTGATAGGCTGAGTACTTTATTTTATTGTTGCTTTTTTTCTTCTTTCTTTTTTGTCTTGCTTTAAAAAAAATCTAGTTATATATATATATAAGATATTCAAAATTCCTTTACTTTCATCTCATCCTCTGTGGATAGGCGTTATGCACACCTGTATATATCATATCTTTATGAACGTATTTTGAATGGAGAATATATTTTGTAATCATTTTGCGTACATTTCTGCACATTGGTGTTTTTGATTGCGTGAACTGTAGAGCTCCCATTGCTCATTTACTGATGCCTCGTCTTTGCCACCACAGTAAAGAAATTGAGAGTGTTGTGTTGGGTGCCTGGGCCTTAACAGTGTCTTTATTAGTCCCCTTTTTTAGCCCCAGAGGCATCAACAGAACAAAGAACTGTTTTCAGTGAAACCTCCTTTGTCTCTCCCTCTCTCTCTCTCACTCTCACTCATTCACTCTCACTCACTCACTCATCCACCTACCCACCCACCCACCCACCTACCCACTCGCTCGCTCACTCTGCCTGTCTGCATCTCTCTCTCTCTCTCTCTCTCTCTCTCTCTCTCTCTCTCTCTCTCTCTCTCTCTCTCTCTCTCTCTCTCTCTCTCAATCTCTATCTCTGTCTGTCTGTCTGTCTCTCCCCTCTCCCTCCCCACCAGATTTTTGCTTCAGTTTCACTCCTGTCTGATTTTCTGTTCCCTCTTTCTTTTACTGCAAGAACAACTGGAATTTGAATGTTTAGTGTGCTTTTTTTCCTATTTGTTTTTCCTCTCCCCTCATTCCTGTGCTTGTTTGCTTTGAAATTAAAAAAATTAAAAATCTTTTGGTCACTGTTCCAGTGCATTGTCTCACCAGGGGCGATAACTCAGGGGTTAAGGAGTTTTTTTGTTTTTTGTTTTCTGAGGAAGATGCGCATTGCCTCATTTCTGTTTGTACAGTTGCTCTTCACGTTTTTAGAAGAAGTCTTTTTGTATATTATGCTGGGCTTTCTGTTTTTCTTGTTATGAATCTCTGTTTTTACACCTTGGTGCTGGATACAACCAAGACAAGTCTGTGGCTGTGCTCACCTTTGTCAAAATCTGTTTGGATTTGTGATCTGACAGCTTGCATAAGAAGCTGAAAATCAGTTGGTTCTATGATTATTTATACAAAAAAACTAAAACTAAAATCGGGTTGAAATGTGCTGTCTTTGTCTGCCTGCTTTGTTACATTTGGGGGATGTATATTTAGCCCATGCCATATACGAATTAATTAGATTTGCTTTAAAGTTCTATTGAGAATCTTGCTTAAATTTTGCCCTGTGGTTGTGTGCCAAGGTCAGCATTGTGGCAGCTGTTTCTTCTTCTTCTTTGTATCTGGGATTATCTTTATTTTTTCTGTTTAGGGTTTGACCATACGTGTACTGGAGTTAAGCCAGGAATCCATTAATATGGGTTTGCGTTTGCAGAATATATGCTTTGCATTTGTGGAAATCAGCAAAATGGCTATGTTACACATAGAGAATACCTGATTACATCAAAACATGTGTGTTTTCAAATGCATTTTTTTATTGCTGTGTGGAGTGACATTTGAGCTCGAATGTACAATGACAGTTGAGCACAAATAGGATGCAGATGCAAAATGCCTTACTGGATTCCTAGCTACAGAGATGCCAGAAAGAATGCTTACCTGTATGTCAATCCAACAACAAAAAATTGGCTTTAACAAACTGATGAAACAGTTTAGTACATTCAGCTTTACGCATTAGAACAGAAGGATTCCCTTCTCTCTAGCTCTGTTCATTTCACCAAATGGAGTAACTTTCCTTCATCATGTACATGTACCTTTTGAAACAGACCCTCCAGTCTGTTGCACATACTGGCCTAAACTGTTACAACACGTAGCCTTTAAAACTTGTTTTCAAAATTAGTCCTTTGCATGGTATTTTTTCAGCTGTGCTCTGCTTAAGGGCAAGGGCAAATTAAAAAAAGCTCTCTGTCTGTTA
The DNA here is from genome assembly GCA_018857735.1 of Alviniconcha marisindica. Classification (NCBI taxonomy): domain Eukaryota; kingdom Metazoa; phylum Mollusca; class Gastropoda; family Provannidae; genus Alviniconcha; species Alviniconcha marisindica. Next base: position 527,930 of record JABMCL010002489.1, on the reverse strand, counting down.
ACCCTTTGCCCCCATGCTCCAGTACGGTGGTAGCATTTTTTGTTTATTTAATCCTTTGCCTGGTATTTCTTCAACTCTGTACTTTAATCCTTTGCCTGATATTTCTTCAACTCTGTACTCTACTTAAGGGCAAGGGCAAATTTAAAAGGCTCTCTGTCTGTTAACCCTTTGTCCCCATGCTCCAGCATGCTGGGTCTCACCCCACCCCACTCTCATGCATGTTGTGCATGGAGTAACTACACTGCAGATTTAGCGATTTTGGACTAGTATGTTTCAGTTCACTTCTCATTGGAAATGTGCAGTAGAGTAGGCAACGTCCACTTTTAGCCCCGTCAGTTCGCAGTCCTCAAATGGTATGAGTGAGCGTGAGTGTGTGTATGTGCGTGCATGTGTGTCAGTGTGTGTGTGTGTGTGTGGACAGAATGAACTTGAAGTATGCACTACGCTGGCATATCCACATATCAGTTCATTCTGTACTATGCCAGTGCTATACACAAGCACTCGCACACACACATCCTCAGACCATTTTAGGATGGAGAACCGACGGGGCTAAAAGTGGACATTGCTGTAGTAGATTTGAGAAGGCCTAGCTGTGGCCAGAGCATCTACCTTAGAGCAGTGCTCAGCGGCCACATGTGGGGGTAGACGACAGCAAAGAGTTAATGATCACCCACAGGGCAGCATGCTTGTTTTCACTTGGTTCAGTCACTGGACTGATTGTTTTTTCCAGCTGTGTGTGTGTGTGTGCTTGTAATGCATGTGTTGGGCAGGCGGTGTGAAACACATACATGCGTTGTATTTTGCACTGTACTGCCTTTGCATGACAAAGTTAGAGGTTAGTTATCTCTGTCATCTGTTGTTACTTTCGTTGTGTTTAGACTACAGAAAGCATGGTGCTAGAGTTGATTTGATGCTAGTGATGATGCAATGTACATGTTTGCCATTCAGGTTACTTTAAATACATATATTATCTATATAATTACATATTATTGCCAAGTGCTATTCCATATCAATGTATCCTTTTGAGCTTTGAAATGATCAGTTGCCTCTTTTACTTTGTAATCATCTCAGTGCTTATATCCATTCCTCTAAATTATTTGAAATATCAATATAAAATCTTTCTGTTTTTTTGGTTTTGTCTGTCTCCAAGATGCCTGGAACATTGCATGGTTTGTTAACATTTTTGTCCACATTATTCAAACTGACTGCTGGAGAAAAGTTGCTATTTGTTTAATTTTTGAGAGTTGATTTATACTGTAATGTATAAAAAATGAAACTCTGTACCCAAAAAAGTTGGGATTATTCTGCAAGAGCTATTAGTAGTTGGTTATTAAGACACACCAGCATTTGAAGAGTTATGAAAACTGAAAGAGTGGAATACAATGCCAAATGCCTTTATTGTCCGTATTACTTAGAAAAATAAGAACAAAAAATGAAATTCTGGTCCACTTAGCTCATATCAGACACAAGCAAAACATATATGGAGAGAGAGAGAGAAGAGACAAAAGAGTTCCTGTCGTACATGTAGTAAAAAGTAACATCAGTTGTAACATTAGTGATTGCATTGCAGGATTCATCAAAGTCCCCTCCACCTACATTTAAAGAAAAAGTCGGTCTTTTTGAAGGTGGGAGGCTTAGGGTCTGGTTGAGCCATCCACATCCAACAGACTGAGGAGGCTTGGCAGAATCCCCCACCCCACCCTCGAGAAGGAAAGGAAATCTAATATCAGGACTTTGAAAATTGACTCCGGTGATTCTGACAAAGTACAACTGAACTCTGACAAAGTACAACAACCTAGATAAATGAACCCATCCTAAGTCCTGAAAAATCTCTTCCAATTTCATTTTGTGAAAACTTGTAAGCGCATTGTGGGTGCACAATGTACCGGTTGCAGTTTTGCAAATAACCCCCCCCCCCCCCCAACACTCTCCTCTCATTTTGAGATGAAATGTCTTAGCAGGCCCTAGAGAATTCTCCACTTCTTCTTCTCCCCCCCTGCCCCCCCCCCCCCCAGCCCCTGTACATTTTAGTGTGTTTCCCATATATATATATATAGAGAGAGAGAGAGAACTGCACATGTACACACAGCATATTTACAAAGATTTGTCAGAGAATAAAAAATAAAAAAAAGAGTTTCCTCAGATTGCTTCTGAAATCAGATGACCAAGTTAAACTGAGCCTGAGTTTAAAACTGCAGTGGAACCACCTTATGAGAATGGGATGGGCCACCTGTTACTATGTGTATTTTTTGCATGGGTGTATTTTGTTGTGTGCTCTTTTTTTCTCTTTTTTTTGGGGGGGGGTAGTATTACTGTTGTTTTGGGGGTGTTTTTTGTGATTAGTGTATTATTTTAATCTTATTACTGTTAACATTATTGTTATTGTAGCTGATGTTTTGGTGTTATAGAAGGTGATTTCATGCTGTGCTTGTTTAGACCTAGCAAGAAGTTGTTCTTTTTAGGTTTATGATCATGGCTTTTTTAAGGGGGAGGATTGGGGAGGGGAGGGGATACTTACCTCAGTCAGCCTTTGACATTGTTTTTTGTTTTCAGTATGTTTTGTTGTTTGGTGAAGTTAGACCGGACTTGTGTTTGAATGCCTTAATTATTTGCGTATAACTTTCACTGAAAATATTTTTTGATTTTCTGCTGTAATATGTCTGAAATGTGTGCAGGTTTGTTTACTATGCCTTAGTGGTGCTTGATTTAACACAGTTTATGTTTGTAGTAGGATTGTTTTAGCGGAATAACCATGGTCAATGTTATGTTAAAGGGTAGTGGAAGAAGTTTCCAGTGATTGTTTTTTTCTTCTTCTTCTTTTTTTGTTTTGTTTGTTTGTTTGTTGCAATGTGGTATAATTTTTGCGCCTTTTTTTTTTTTTTTTTTTTTTGACTAGTGATCATGGTTGTTTTCAAATGACAGAATAAACAGATGGATGATTAGTCACTGAAGATGTGAAGTGAAAGTCATAAGTACTTTGATAAGTAGATAACTACAAATAAGAGGTTTGGTTGGTTTTTGTTTTGTTTTTCTAAGTTGAAAGATACTCTTTTTTATGCCCTTTCTTTGCCATATTGTACATACATACTTAAAACTTTTACATTTACCAAGACTACAGAATCATGTGCATACTGTAATAAGGTATAACCTTTTAAAGTTAATAACTTTTTTCCACCTAAAGAAAAATTCATGCAGACATGTTTTCCCAGTTTGTGGATTTGGGTTTTTATTCAGTTGCTTGTGTTTCCTTAGTTTTAAAATCTAATGGTGCTTTTTATACACAGATCCATTTTTGTTTTTGTTTGGTTGTTTTTGTTTTACATACATATATATTTGGCAGTAGTAAACTTATATCAGTGATAATTAGAGGATGAGCAAGTGGCTTGCTTCAGTTGAGACTGAATTAGAACCTCAGCAGTGATTCGCCAGATAGGGCATACATGTACACTGGTAGTAGTAGTAACTTGGTGATTTACGCCCAGTCAACCAGTACGTTTATATCAGGGTGACGTACACAGTGGAAGTGGAACGAGCTGCATTGGCGCTGTCACGTAACCTTACCTATTGCCTCGCTTACCCTGTAAGTTGTAGCTGTGAGTCGTCAGTGACGACAGTCGTAATCTTGATGTGGTAGCCGCCATGCAACCACATCAAGATTACAGCTGTCTTTACTGACGGCACGTCACTCACAATAGGGCAGTGCCAAAGTAGTTTGTGAACTAACATCGGTGAAGACAGTGGTAAACTCTGTGTGGCAGCCGCCATGGAACCTACCACTGTTAACACTGACGTCTCCATCCATGATTCGTCGATAAGGGCAGTGCTAACGTAGTTTGTGAACACTGAGGACTGTTGTGGTCTTGGCCTGTCAGCAATTATATGGCTTGCTTCTGTCAGTATTGACATTCTTGGCTGTTTAGCAAGTTTAGTTTTTTGTTGTTTTTAGTGTTTTGTTATTGTGTATGGATTAATCTTGTAGATTTGACTCGATAAAAGATTTATATTTACGAATGAGTTTTGAAATGTGCATTTGCTTTTGAAAAACATTGCTAGCCATGATTCAGTGGGGACAGTGTAACTCTGGACGTGTGAGCAACCACATAACTTGCTTCTGTTAACATTGACATCTTCTAGCTGTCATTAGTGAGGACAGCGATAGTTAATATCAATGAGTCAACAACACCTTTGACCTGCCTCTGTTAACATTGACATTGATGGCATTAACATTGAGATTGTTGGCATTGTTTCATCAGTGAGGACAGTGGTAGACATAATACCAGTCAATAACCACCCCTTTGACTTGCCTCTGTTAACATTGACATTGAAGGCATTAACATCGAGATTGTTGGCATTGTTTCATCAGTGAGGACAGTGGTAGACATAATACCAGTCAACAACCACCCCTTTGACTCGCCTCTGTTAACATTGACATTGATGGCGTTGTTTCATCAGTGAGGACAGTGGTGCTTTATACCAGTCAACACCCACGCCTTGTCTCTGCTAGCATTGACATTGTTTCATCAGTCAGGACAGTGGCAGTTTATAACACCGGTCAACAACCACTCCTTAACTTGCCTCTGTTAACACTGACATTGTTGACATTGTTTCATCAGTGAGGATAGTGGTAGTTTATACCAGTCAACACCCACACCGTAACTTGCCACTGTTAACGTTGGTATTGTTTCATCAACGAGGACAGTGATAGTTTATAATGCCTGTCAACACCCACACCCTAATTTGTTTCTGTTAACATTGACATGTTTCATCAGTGAGGATAGTGGTAGTTTGTTATACCAGTCAACAACCACTCCATAACTTGCCTCTGTTAACATTTACATTGTTGGCATTGTTTCATCAGTGAGGACAGTGGCGATTTATTATATCGGTCAACAACAACCTTACCTCGTCTGTGTTAACATTGGCATTGTTTCATCAGTGAGGACAGTGGCGGTTTATTATACCAGTCAACAACCACACCTTACCTCGTCTGTGTTAACATTGGCATTGTTTTTTTCAGTGAGGACAGTGGTAGTTTATTATACCAGTCAACAACCACACCATAACTCGTCTGTGTTAACATTGGCATTGTTTCATCAGTGAGGACAGTTTTAGTTTATAATAACAATCCGCAACCACACCTTAACTTGTCCCTGCTCCGTTAACACTGTCAGTGTTAGCAGTGATTTGTCGGAGAGGGCAGTGATGGTCCAGACCTATCAACAGCTACATAGCTTGCTTCACAGTATTTGTTATTGAAAAGAAATTAATAATAATTTGACGGGGAAAGGGTGGGGTGGGGTGGAGAGGGGGCCATTGTCTACAGCAGAGAAGCCAAAGAAAGAGTCAGCAGCTGCAGCAAGCACGTGACTCGCGCCAAGAAGGATTGAATCGAGGCACATACTTGGTACTCGTACTCATCTGGTCATTTTTGTGTTCTCATTCAGTGATTTTCTTTTTCCATTGCCATGCCTGTACCTTTTTCTCTGTGTATGGGTGTGTGTGTGTGTGTGCGGCAAATTTGGAGTTTCTCCGAACTTGTTCACTTTTGATTCCTGGGAGGTTTATCGTGCAAATGGAAGAGACAATAAAATCTGTATATGCGTTATTCTTGTTTGGATACCTCTTTAACCCAAGCGCTAACGACAGCTGAGCATGTCACACTGTTGAGCGAGTTCATCACCTATGGAGAAGGATGTGGCCGTATGTCAACGGTGTTGCTGTGTGTATGACAGGTGTTTTGATGTTTGTGACACTAACTTACTAATAGCCGACACTTGAGTCTTGTTGCTATGCTTGTGACACTAACAGCCGACACTCGAGTCTTGTTGCTATGCTTGTGACACTAACAGCCAACACTCGAGTCTTGTTGCTATGCTTGTGACACTAACAGCCAATACTCGAGTCTTGTTGCTGTGCTTGTGACACTAACAGCCGACACTCGAGTCTTGTTGCTATGCTTGTGACACTAACAGCCAATACTCGAGTCTTGTTGCTGTGCTTGTGACACTAACAGCCGACACTCGAGTCTTGTTGCTATGCTTGTGACACCAACAGCCGACACTCGAGCCTTGTTGCTATGCTTGTGACGCGAACAGCCGACACTCGAGTCTTGTTGCTATGCTTGTGACACTAACAGCCGACACTCGAGTCTTGTTGCTGTGCTTGTGACACTAACAGCCGACACTCGAGTCTTGTTGCTATGCTTGTGACACTAACAGCCCACACTCTTATTGCTCGATCTTGCTTGGCGCATTGCCAGTGCCGGAACCATGTCGCATAGGCCTCACGGGTTGATTTGAGCACCACATGTTGCTTAGGCATCACAAGTTCATTTGGACACCGCTTGTTGCTTTGGCCTCACACGCTGATTTGGGCACCGCTTGTTGCATAGGCCTCAAGTTCATTTGGGCACTGCTTGTTGCTTAGACATCACAAGTTGATATGAACACCGCTTGTTGCTTAGACCTCGGAAGCTGATTTGGGCATACAAGTTGATTTGAGCACCGCATGTTGCATAGGCATCAAAAGTTGATTTGGGTACCACATGTTGTTTAGACATCACAAGCTAATTCGGACACCACATGTTGCTTAGGCCTCATAAGTTGGTTTGGGTACCGCTTATTGCTTAGGCCTCGAGTTCATTTGGGCACTGCTTTTTGCTTTAACATCACAAGTTGATTTGAGCACCGCTTGTTGCTTAGGCCTCACAAGTTGATTTAGGCACCGCATGTTGCTTAGGCATCACAAGCTGATTTGGGCACTGCGAGTTCGACCCACAGTAGTGTGCACAAAGCACTGAGGAAAAGGATGAATGGTCTTCAAAAACTGCACTTTGTATGCATGCAGTTTCCTACAAAGTGAGTGGCTTTGTGAGCATGCAGTTTCCTACAAAGTGAGGGGCTTTGTGAGCATGCAGTTTCCTACAAAGTGAGTGGCTTTGTGAGCATGCAGTTTCCTACAAAGTGAGTGGCTTTGTGAGCATGCAGTTTCCTACAAAGTGAGTGGCTATGTAAGCGTGCAGTTTCCTACAAAGTGAGTGGCTTTGTAAGCATGCAGTTTTCTACAAAGTGAGTGGCCTTAACTGTCGCTTCTGCAGTCGTTTCGTTACGTGCGTGAGAGTGATGTAGGTAGGCTGCGAGTTGCACATTACAGCTGAATAATTCTGTTTGCTTGTGTTGATAGTAGCAGCGTGGTTTTTGTCTTGCAGTCGTTGTTGACACGGTGGCCCGCCTGAGTGTGGTTTTAGCATTGACGTAACACCAACCACTGTTCTAAGAACAAACGAAAAGTATGAAGCAAAGTTGAATGCCAGCGTTCAGAAAGAAAACCCAAACGCACCAAAGGTTAGAAAGAACGCTTATATTTAATAAGACAATGCGAAACATGCGCACATTTTCAGAGAAAATTAACGTCCTTTTCAAGAGAAAGCTCTCCCCCCCCCCCCCCCCCCCTCTCTCTCTCTCTCTCTCTCTCTCTCTCACACACACATCTCTCTCTCTCTCTCTCTCTCTCTCTCTCTCTCTCTCCCCTCTCTCTCTCTCTCTCTCTCTCTCTCTCTCTCTCACACACGCAATGCACGCGTTCAAATACATTCCCCCCCCCCCCCCCAAAAAAAAAAAAAGAAGAAAAAAAGTCCCAAACAACTGAAAGTTAAGTAGATCAAATTTCATTCCCCATCATCGTTTGTTAATAATTACGTTATGTCCGTCGTTTGAAAAAAAGGTGTTTTCACGGTAAAATCGCACATGTTTTGTATTGTCTAATTAAAATAAGCGTCCTTTCAGAACCTTTGCGTGCTTTAGACCTGTGTTTTACATAAATTACTTGTCTTCGATGTCACTACAGTTAGTTAACCATGACCTGGTCAGCTTGTGTATCAAAATTAGTTACCTTCCCACATATGTATACGTGTATTGCTACGCTCACTTGCGCTGAGAGGTATTGCAGTTTTCCGTACCGCTCGGTTGTTTTCGGCGATGTTTGGATTGTAACACGCATTATACTAAGTCTTGAGTATTCTAGGCTCTGTTGATTCTGTAGCTAGATGTGTGTTAGCTCCAGCTGTGTGACCGTAGATTGTGACTAATTGTAGAAGCGTTTAATTTGTGTAGCCACAGTTGATACCCCTGCCATTCTGTTGAAACCCATTAAAGATTTATAGGGATGTTGAATTTGTGTATGTGTGTGTGTGTGTGCGTGTGTGCGTGATGGCGCCTATGTGTGTGTGTGTGTGTGTATGGGTAGGTGTGTGTGTGTGTGTGTGCGTGCGTGCGTGCGTGATGGCGCCTCTGTGTGTGTGTGCGTGCGTGATGGCGCCTGTTTATGTGTGTGTGTGTATGTGGTTTGTGTGTGTGTGGTGACAGGTGTCAACAAACACGCACTTGTCATTCACAGACTCTAGTGGGACACGTGTATTACTTGGACTCGCGCAAACTCTGTCCGTGAAACATGTGCTGGCTGTTGGCACCCTTGTGAGACGTAAGTCTGTGACATACTGCTGACAATTATGTTGGCCGGTGGCACACTTCTGAAACCTGTGTATTGGTTACTGACACTGACACTTCAGAAACAATGGTATTATACAGTGACGTACTTCTGAAAATGTGCATCGGACACTGGAACGTACTTCAGGAACACTGAGGGAGAGTGGCCACTGGAACGTACTTCAGGAACACTGAGGGAGAGTGGCCACTGGAACGTACTTCAGGAACACTGAGGGAGAGTGGCCACTGGAACGTACTTCAGGAACACTGAGGGAGAGTGGCCAATGAAATACCCCGAAACATCTATTGGCCAATGGCACACTTCTGGAACGTGAGTATTGGCCAATGAAAATGCTCCAGAACATGTATTAGCCAATGACACACTTCTGGAACGTGAGCATTGGCCAATGAAAATGCTCCAGAACATGTATTAGCCAGTGACACACTTCTGGAACGTGAGTATTCGCCAGTGAAATACTAAGACATGTATCGGCCAGTAGCACACTTCTGGAGCGTGAATATTGGCCAAGGAAATACTGAAACATGTATTAGCCAATGGCACACTTCTGGAACGTGAGTATTGGCAAATGAAGTACTCCTGAAACGCGTTTTGGCCAAAGGCACACTTCTGAAACAACAAACAATTAAGGAGTTAATTAGCGCTCGAAAGACGTCACACAAACACAACACAGGCCTGAGTCGCTTCAGGTAACTCTCACCGGCATGCAAGTAAGTACAAGGTACATATAAACTCCACAGACATGTCAGCCTGTTTGGCCTAGCGGTAAGGCGTTAGGTTGCTAAGCAGAAAAACCTCGGTTCGATTCCGCTGCGGCTTTCCTTTCTTCAAAAATTGCGGTTTATGGACACAGTTTTTGTGACTTTGTCTCTCACAGTTAAATGGAACATTATGCTGGTTCTCATCGTTGCCCATCCTAATGCAGGTGTCATTCTTGGCTGTGACGGCGTAAGGTTAGGTATAGTCTCCCTTCTTCCACCACCTCCTCGGACCTCGGTCCCCTGACAGTGCCTCTGCAGGGGCAACTCGGCGTTAAATAAGTTTAAACCACCAACAACATCCAGGTGAGCCGGTTTGGCCTAGCGGTAAGGCGTTAGGCTGGTAAGCGGAAGGACCTCGGTTCGATACCGCTTCGGCTCACCTTTCTCTTCAAAAAGGTTGTGGTTTGTGGACACTGTCCTGTGACTTTGTCCGTCACTTCCTACTGAAACATTAAAATGGCTCTCATCGCTGCCCATCTTAATGCAGAAGTCATTCTGGTGGTGACAGTGTAGCGATAGGTATATAATCTCCCTCTCCCCCCACCTCCATACCCCCTTCCCCCCTTTCTTCCCGTCCCTAATAAGCCGATCGGTTTCTGTGGACGTTAAGCACCATGTTTACTTACTTACTTACAACATCCAGCGGCTGACGTGAATAAATACAAGAAAATAAACTCCACCAAAGGTACATAGAAAATGTGCCTACGGTGGAGTTTATGTACCTTGTATTTACTCGCATGTCAGGTGAGAGTCACCGTAAGCGACTCGGGTCTTTGTTGTTGTGTTCGTGTTGTTGTGTTCGTGTTGTGACGTCTTTCGAGGGCTAGTTAACTCCCTTTGTTTTGCTGATTCTGCACAAGCGTTCAAAACCTCGTTCTGTTTTAGACGGTAACGCTTCTGAAACTTTTAATTGCCAAATAATATCACACCTGTGAGACATAAGCCACAGTTCTAAAATATCTAGCTATTGTGTTAGAACTCAGGAGCTGTGTGACAGAGGAGGTGGACGACCTGGTTCGCAACTAGTCCGTACAGTCTCCGTGGACGTAAAGCAACATTGAAGAAGAAGAATTGTATTGCCACGGTCAGTCAGTGAATCCTATGAGGTGCTAACGACGTTCCATTAATGTAGGTCGAGCCTGTCATCTTCACACACGCCTGGCCAAACAGTTAAGCCTTTCAGTTCTCACACAGCGCCGTTTAAGCGTCACTAGAGTTGATAATAAATTGCTATGGGTTGTAGACTCCCTCAACATCTTTTCCCTCTTTAATTCCCCTTTACTCACGGGTCGTCAGACTTAAACTAGCCCTCGAGGGCTATGAAATACTGATTTGAGTTTTGGCAGATAAAACTGAATTGCAGCACCACGAACTTGGATCGAAACAGTTGACTCAGTGAAGCGCTGACGAAAAATCAACCTCGATCTGTCGAAGAACACTTTTTGTAGACTTTTTATACTTATTTCCATGTGAATGAATTAATCCATCGCGTAATTCCGCCGCTCTTTCAATGCCTTTTCCTATTTTTTCTTTATTTTTTCTTCTTCTTCTTCTTCTTTAAAAAAAAAATCATGTTAGCCACTGTATTCAAAGCGAGGTAACTCCGCTCGTTCACAGTGTTTTGTGAGTTGCTGTTCTTCGCGCAGCTGCCACAAGCAAACGTAACGAATGTGACGTAATCAGTCTCAAGTCTCTCGTGAGGATCGCGGACATTCCCATGTGTTTAGCCTTGTATGGTGCAATAAGTCTTGGTCTTCCAAACCCAAGCACTGGTTTACGACATCCTTTGGAGGACGGGTGCAGGAAAGCGAGGTTGCGAGTGTGAATCTCTGCCTAATTGCTAGACGACAGGAGTGCTTCGCAGGTAGCTTAATGTCCTCAGATGTCAGTTGACATATTAGGGACAAGCTGAGACCAATGCGTGAGCATGGTTCAATATAGCTTTACGTCCACGGAAACCAGAAGGCTCGTTAGGACGGACAGCCCAGGACTGCCACCTCGACTCTCACACAGCTCCTGAACTATGTGGAGTGCTTCGCTTATACTAAGCCCACTATGGGGCAAGCAGTCTTAGTCTCTCGTGATGAGCTGCCAGGGTTTGTTGCACGCAAGAGGCTGACACCGGTATTTAGAACAGGAGTGTGCGTGTGTGTGTGTGTGTGTGTGTGTGTGTGTGCGTGCGTGCGTGCGTGCGTGCGTGCGTGCGTGCGTGCGTGCGTGCGTGCGTGTGTGTGTGTGTGTGTGTGTGTGCGCGCGCGCGCGCGTGTGTGTGGTGTGTGTGTGTGTGTGTGTGTGTGTGTGTGTGTGTGTGTGTGTGTGTGTGTGTGTGTGTGCTGTCTCTAAAAAAATACGTTAGTGTATACAGAGTGGTCGTATATAAATATACAGAGTGAATGTATATATATACAGAGTGACACAGTTTTATATACTTTCGTATAGATACACAATCCCCCCTCCCCCACCCCCGCTCCTCAGAACCCCCACCCCCTTCGCTTCAATGCAGTCCAAAGAGGGGGGCGGAGGGGGGAGGGGGGGGGGGACTGGGGGGAACAACAACAAAGGCCTGGACAACTTGTCACCTGACGGTCAGGGCACACTCGACAGTTGGCGTTAGTCTACATCCCAAACAGCATCCCGAACACGTCATACGGAGCTGACCAATCGTTCGTGCAAGTTTTTCTTTTTGTTTTTGTTGTTGATTTACAACAACGTGAACAGAGTGTGTGGGTCACAGTGTGTTCACAGTGTGAGGGTCACAATGTATGCCGTAGATATTCTCTCCCGGCCCGGCTCCAATCGACCAGCTAGATACGTTTATCACACCTTTGATATCAGCTGCAAGCTTGAAGAAAACTTTCAGACTTTGCTGCAGTTTTGCAGTTTCTGTGATGTCAATTTCAAGTTTAAAAAAAAAAAAGTTACATGAAAAATATCTCTTGTTTTTTGTTTTCAAGAATCCAGTCTGCAGTATGTTTACTTAACACACCCATCCAGTCTGTGCATCATTGTGGTCCGTTGACCGCAACAACAAAACAAACAAAAAATCCATTCCGGATTTGCAGTTTGCAGAAATCGTGAATGTGAAATCTGGTCGTCAGGTGTTGCAATCCACCACTTTAACCCACTTTTTGTTGTTGTTGCTGTTGTTTGTTTTGATTTAATAAAGTAGATTAGACACAGCAGGGGAATACAGTAAACCAGTATACAGTATACCAAAACATAAACTCCAAGCAGTGGTTTTACGACATCCTTCCGGTGCCAGAAAACGGTGCTCGGAGTGTTTATTCTCCCAGGCGCGGTTGTTATTTTTCTTGTTGCCGTTTTTTGCAACACGTACAAGCGACATACTGACACGCAGGGAGCTCTAGTCTATGCAACCGCCCTCACTGAAACAGCAGGAAGTCGAGGAAAGCCTGGTCCTTGGTGACGTCCCCTGGGGCAACGTACTCGCAGCCACCCCCTCCTTCCTCCTCCTCGCCCTCCCGCCGCTTCCGCATGTCGATGTACACCCCCTCCACCCTGGCCGTGATGCCAGTGTCGCCCCGCCCCACACCGCCAAAACTGTCCGCTGGGGGCGCGATCTGTGTCAAGGGGGAGGAGGACGCAAAGGGCGCGAACCTTGAGCTCGCTGGATCAGTGGGCGTGGCTTCGGGCGTCCACGGATCTCCGCCTCCCGCCCGGAAGTTCGAAAACAGTGCTGGGTTCGAAAAATCAGCCCACCCAGTCGCTGGGTTTACTGCGCCGGCTTGGTTCGAAAAGGCCGGCTGTGGGAACCTGTGGAACTTGTCGACGCCGGCGACGACGGGGTCCGGACACGCGCTCGTCGCTGCCGCGGGCTGCCTCGCGGAATTCCCGGCCCCGCCCAGAGCAAGGTCCCCGGTCACCATGGGGTTGGCGTGGAAGGTGGCGTCGTTCAGAAAGAAGTCCAGCAGGGCCGCTTTAGAGTCCAGCACGGAGTCGGGGCCGTTCGGCCCTTGTTTGTGCGCCATGACGCCGCCGTCGTTGTTGTTGTGGGACAGCTTTATAGACCTGGCATCGCTCCTCTGTGACACGTCGTTGTCGGAAAACGTTAACAGGTTCTGCGGTTCTGGCGCAGAACTTCTCTCAGGCTTCGAAGCTGCCCCAGCAGTGTTGGGAAGACTGACGCCAGACGCGCGTTGCTGAATGGGATTTCTCGGAGCGGGGATGGGTTTAGATTCGTCCTGAGTCGGCGCCGGATACTCCTGAAAGCGCAGGTCCAGATGTGACGACACGGGGGTAATGTCCGACGATCGACGCCTGCGTTGGACCTTGCTGTCGACGTCGTTGATGGTAGAGTAGAGGTCGGTGCTGCTGGACTGGATCGGCAGCTCTTCTTTCGTGGACGTTGGAGACCCCTCGCAGCTTAGATCCTTTTCTCTGCGACCCCTTGGAAGAAAAATCACACGGCTAAATGTTTAGCATAATATATAACCTTGAATTGAATGAAAGTACCCAATGAAGGAAAACCCACAAGTGTAAATGTTTAGAATATATAAACTTGACGTGAATAAAAGTACCCCTTGGTAGAAAAATCACCAGTCTAACTGTTTAGAATATACAGACGACGTGAATGAAAGTACCCCTTGGAAGAAAAATCATCAGTCTAAACGTTTAGAATACATAGACTTGACGTGAATGAAAGTACCCCTTGGAAGAAAATTATCCGTCTGACTGTTTAGAATATATAGACTTGACATGAATGAAAGTACCCCTTTGAAGAAAAATCACCAGTCTAAATGTTTAGAATATACAGACTTGACGTGAATGAAAGTACCCCTCTGAAGAAAAATCACCAGTCTAAATGTTTAGAATATATAGACTTGACGTGAATGAAAGTACCCCTTGCAAGAAAAATCATCAGTCTAAATGTTTAGAATACACAGGCTTGACGTGAATGAAAGTACCCCTTGAAAGAAAAATCATCAGTCTAAAATATTAATGTTTAACCTAATACATAGACTTGATGTGAATACTACAAGTAAAAGTCTGATTAATTGTTTACGATTCATGTTACGTTATGTTAGAATTTGGAATACGCAGATATGACCGGGAAGACAGATGTGAAAATGTTGTTGTTGTTGTTGGTGGTGGTGGTGGTGGTGGTGGTGCAGCGTTTTCCAGCTGAACACTCTAGGGGTCAGCCTGTGTACCGCATTATGGGAGTGCGTGTGTAGTTTGTTTTAATGTTGTTGTTTTTTAAATCCCGCCACATAGACATCCACTCGCCGTGATCGAAAAATTAATCTCCATTTGTGGAGGAGGGATGCTGTTATGCAATAAGCCTATTGTGGCTGAAAATAATAATAATAATAAGAAGAAGAAGAAGAAGAAGAAGAGATGTACATTTACCATATAACTATCCAGTGCATAACAAAATTTTAACATCCATATATATATCCTTGGTGTTCTTGCTGGTGTGAATGTGTTATGACACAGCCCATGCATTGTTTTTTTTGTGTGTGTGTCAATGCCGTGTTGTGACGCTGTGACACAGCCCAAATCTTGATGTTCTTGCTTGTGTCAATGTGTTGTGACACAGCCAAAGCCCCCCCCCCCCCCCCCCCCCCCCCCCCCCCCCCCCCCCCCCTAAAACATTGTGAGGTTTGACTGATTTGTGGTTTGTTTTGAGCAAGACACGATATATATTCTGTTCCGATGCTTACTTTATGGTGGACAGAAAACTCAAAGCGGAAGACAGCCTGCTCCTGGGGAGAGCCTTGCCCTTGCCGTGCATGAAGGAGGCGGGGCGTGCGGGCAGCTCGGGGGGCGTGTCCACCACGTCAGTCACCGCCATGACGCTGGCAGCTGGCCCCACCCCTTTCCTCAGGCCGTCCACCTCCTCGTAGTCGTTCTCCTTGCGCACGTCGCCCGTCGACTGGCTCCGCCTCCCACGCAGGCCTTGTCCGAAGGAACTCAGTCGTTTGTTGGCTCTCAGCCCTGGTGGGAGAAAAACAGTGATCAAGTCGAAACTGAAGACAGGTGACTTTCTCTGTGTGTGTGTGTGTGTGTGTGTGTGTGTGTGTGTGTGTGTGTGTGTGTGTGTGTGTGGTGTGTGTGTGTGGTTGCGTGCGTGCGTGCGTGCGTGGTTGTGTGGTGTGTGTGAGTGTGTGTGTGTGTGTGTGTGTGTGTGTGTGTGTGTGTGTGTGTGTGTGTGAGAGAGAGAGAGAGAGAGAGAGAGAGAGAGAGAGAGAGAGAGAGAGAGAGAGAGAGTTTGTATATAAATGTAGGTGTGGTGTCTGTGGTGGTAGGTGTGTTGTGGTGTGTTGTTTGTGGTGGTGTGTATGCGTGTGTGTTGGTGTGAATATGTGGACGTGGGTGTATTGGTCGTGGTTGGGGAGTGTATGTTGGTGTGGATGTGGGAGTGGGATCTGTGATAGTGGTGGTGCCGTTTGTGTAGTGGTGATGTGTGTGTGTGTGTGTGTGTGTGTGTGTGTGTGTGTGTGTGTGTGTGTGTGTGTGTGTGTGTGTGCTTGTGTGTGTGTGTGCGTGCGTGTGCGTGCGCGCGCGCTGTGTGTGTGTGTGTGTGGTGTGTGCGTGCGTGTGTGTGCGTCGTGCGTGGTCGTGGTGTGTGTGTGTGTGTGTGGTGTGTGTGTGTGTGTGTGGTGTGTGTGTGTGTGTGTGTGTGTGTGTGTGTGTGTGTGGGTGTGTGTGTGTGTATGTGTGTATGTGTGCGTGTGTGCGTGCGTGCGTATGTGTGTGTGTGTGTGCGTGTGTGTGTGTGTGTGTGTGTGTATGTATGTGTGTGCAAGCGTCTCACCGTCAGCCCCCACAGCATCCAGACTCTGATAGATGTGGGGGTTACTGCCGTCGGGCGTGGTTTTGTCGCCGGGGAGGGCGGAGTTGGCGAGTGGGAGGGGCGTCTCCGTGGTCGACGGAGACTCCAGGATGGGTTCTGCCACGTCACTCTTCTGCAATGACGGACAGAACATTCCGCTAAAGAAATCCAACAGCATAGCTTCGTCTCTTTCACACTTTCGGGCTGGCTCTTTGTCTCGATGTTTGTCTACTGACAACACTGTACTCACACTGCATCCCCCGCTGATTGCCAGGACAGAAAAATCCAGCGAAGTCTTGTTGTTGTTGTTGTTGTTTTTGTTGTCATCGTCTTCATTGTTTAACCTTTTGTCCGTTTAACCGGAACATTTCAAGCGTCTGTCCGTCTTCATTTTCATTGCATCTTAACCTTATGTCCGTTGCCGTGTCAACGGGATCTGTGCTAGTCCTATTGATAGAACGTGTTCTTTTTAACATGCAGTGTGCTTTGACAAGCCAATCGGAGTGTTACAAATAGGCCTGTCAAACAAATAACTGCCCCAGCAAAAAGCAAAGAGCGAAGAAACAAAATAACAAGTAGATTTTACAAAACCTGGTTGTATTCTTGTTGCCCACTCTGTCCGTCTGTCTGACTGTCTGTCTGTCTTTGTCTGTCTGCCTGCCTATCTCTCTCTCTCTCTCTCCTAGGTGGATTAGGCGCCCTAAGTACCCTCTCTCTTTCACACACACACACACACACACACACACACACACACACACACACACACACACACACACACACACACACCACGCACACGCACGCACACACTACACACACACACACACACACCCACACACACACACACACACACACACACACACACCACACACGCACGCACACGCACGCACACACTACACACACACACACGCGCGCCCACGCGCGCACACACACATACACACTAAACCCACCCACCCCCCAACACACGCACACACACAGAGGAACGGAGAAAGAACAGACGGGGCTATCAATATGGATATTACCTGTTAAAATCACACATACACAGAGTTTTCACAGCGAGCAGACGGGGCTATAAATATGGATATTGCCTGTTAAAGTCACACACGCACACACAGTTTTCACAGCGAGTAGACAGGGCTATAAATATGAATATTGCCTGTTGAAGTCACACACACACACACACACACACACACACACACACACACACACACACACACACACACACACACACACACACAGTTTTCACAGCGAGCCAGTTAGAGGGCACGCAGCTGACCTTGCGGTTGGACACGGAAGACTCGGTGGACACCGTGCTGTCGAAAGAGTTGCTTCCCCGACGAGTAGAGGTGCGGTCAGCCACCACCCCAGAGTCCCCCGAGCACACCGACTCGGACGCACGGGGTCGCTCCGTTGTCAAGGAACTAGTGCGAAAGCGTATAACGTCTGCTGGGAAAAGACAAAAGCAGGAGTCCACGTGATACTTCAAGCTAAGCAATTTATATACAAATGCAAACTCGACAAGTGCTTGCCAACTCTCTCCTGCTTCCTTCAACAACTGATGCTGAAATACAAAATAGATGAATACAATGCAAAGATCAGCGGCGAACCTTTATCTTGAATTGGCTATGTTATAAGCCTATTTTGACAACAGAAAACTGATAAGCTCAGGGCATATGTAGTTATTTTAGATTTAGAATGTATACACAAGTGACAGGCAGTCAATCACTCATTGTGCAAGGCAAATATCTGTCTATGAAGTACTTTGTCCAACTCTTTGTCTGTATGGATGTCTGTATGGATGTACCTTTTTGTCTATTATGTATGCATAACATGTACATGTATATTTGTCTATGTATGTTATCCACTGTTGGAACGGGTGTACTGACATGTTCTATAATTGTGTTATATTTGTTATATTGAATTAAAAACAAACAAACAACAAAACAACAACAACAGGAGTCAACGGTTAGTTTCAGCCCAGTTTCTGCTATTGTGAGCCGGTTTGGCATAGCGGTAAGGCTGGTAAGCGGAAGGACCTCGGTTCGATACCGCTTCGGCTCTTCTTTCTCTTCAAAAAGGCTGTGGTTTGTGAACACTGTCCTGTGACTTTGTCCATCACTTCATACTGAAACATTGAAATGGTTCTCATCGCTGCCCACCTTAATGCAGAAATCATTCTGGTGGTGACAGTGTAGCGATAGGTATTTTTCTTTTCTTTTAGACTTTGACCTGAAATGTTCTTCGTAGCAAATTGCATCCATTAATTGGATCCAAGCACTAATAATTGTTGAGGCTTATATCTCCTAGCCTATTTTGAGGACACGAAAACAACATAGCTCAACCAAAAGCAGATAAGTGTCCTAGTCCTACATCTAATTTTCACCGTTTATTAACCAAAAGCAGATAAGTGTCCTGACTAGGACTACATCTAATTTTCACCGTTTATCAACCAAAAGCAGATAAGTGTCCTACATCTAATTTTCACCGTTTAACTGTTAAATGTTGTTTTGTAGCTTGAAAAGGGCGATTACCCCGAAAATTTGCATGTTTTGTTTTGTCCTAATAAACAGGGTTCTCTTAAACATTTTATGTGTTTGGGTCTTATTTTGGAACGCTAGCAGTCATTCTTGTTTCAGAATTTTGTTTAACATTATGTCGGCCTAAGATACGCCAAAAATTATGTAATAAATGGAGAGAGAGAGAGAGAGAGAGAGAGAGAGAGAGAGAGAGAGAGAGAGAGAGAGAGAGAGAGAGAGAGACAGACAGACAGACAGACAGACAGACAGACAGACAGACACAGACAGACAGACAGACAGACAGACAGAGACAGACAGAGACAGAGACAGAAACAAAAACAGAAACAGACAGACAGACAGAGACAGACAGACAGACACAGAGAGAGAGAGAGAGAGAGATATTTTCATTACGTAATTCTGGGTTCACTTGCAGAGCAGACGTAATTTTCGGTTCATTTACACAGCAGTCCAAAGTACAGTTACACAACAGCAGCAAGAGGATAAAGATATATCTTAAGTCTGCCTGAAGGATAGGCTACAGATAATGCTCGTTGAAAGTAATCAGCGCAGCTAGGTTATCTAAATATTGCCAGCTGTACCCGTTCTTACTGTAATCTTAGGGCGACGGTAATGAGACACGGAAACTCACTTTCCAATCAGAATCAGTACCGTTGAACTAAAGAGTATACAGCAGCCTATGTCAGTGAGGAAGTGTCATCGTTTACACAAACAATTAAGATCACAAGATAAAAAGATTTTCGTGTCCAGTGTTTGGAAGAATGTTTTCATGCCAATTTTTTTTCTCTCCAAGCACTGGACACGAAAACAACAAAGCTCGGCCAAAAGCAGAGGACTGTCCTAGTTCTACACCTCATTTTTCACCGTTTAACTGTTGTTTAAGTGTCGTTTTTGTAACTTGATGAAAGGGATTACCCTGAAAATTCGCCTGTCGTGTTTTGTCCTAATAAATAGCGTTCTTTTTTTAATTTTAATTTTTACCTTTTGTGTGTTTGGATTTCGTTTTAGAACGCTAGCAGTCATTCTCGTATTTTGTTTTTACATATTTTGGAATTGAGTGGTCCTTTCTTCGTTTAAATGGCCCACCGGATACATTTGTTTAAATGGCCCACTGGATACATTTGTTGTTGCTGCTGCTACTGCTGCTGCTGTTTTAAGTATACACAACGTGCAATACCAGCCAAAATGGATGTTGTGTTCAACGCCAATGACTAGGAAATACGCAGTGAGTGTTGCCTTTCCAATGACTGCTGAACTTGTTCTTGGACTTTGAATTAAGACATTTAATCACCGAGGACTTTGATCTGTCACTACTGAATAGATGAATGAGTTACAATTCATATGAAGAGCACAGAAAAGCCCCCCCCACAAAATAATGTGCTATACATTTGGACTTTGAGGTACAACACGTACCCGTTCTCAAAGAGACGGTCCGTGTCTGTTGCTTTTTTATTTTTTATTTTCATGTTGCTTTACGTCCACAGAAGCCACATAGGATCTGTTGCTGTATAGTAGCGCAACTTCATATTTACTTTAGCGCAACTATATATATACAGGACATACACGTGTGGATAAAGAGGAAAAGAAGGACAACAACAAAGAAGAAGAAAGAAAAGAATTCAAAAAACACCCGGAAATCCTCACCTTCAGTGCCAATCATGCTGTAGCCTTTGTCCTCAGTTGCCATGGAGATCCCGTTTGGCACTGAAGAGTTCCTGGTGATTCCAACCCTGTTCTTCAGCAAGTTTTGCACTTCCGGCTGCTGCGGCTGTTGCTGCTGCGTCCACTGCTGCACTTGCTGCTTCTGCTGTGTGTCTGACGGCACAGCTTGTTGTTGAAG
>JABMCL010002489.1:500000-505000 GCA_018857735.1 Alviniconcha marisindica | reverse complement strand
GTGTGTGTGTGGTGTGTGTGCGTGCGTGCGCGCGTGCGTTCGTGTGCGGGCGGGCGTATGTGTGTGTGTGTGTGTGTGTGTGTGTGTGTGTGTGTGTGTGTGTGTGTGTGTGCGCGCGCGCCGCGCGCGCGTGCGTGCGTGCGTGCTTTCGTGGGTGCGCGGCCGTGTGTAAGTGTATGTGTGTAACGTAGGTCTTGTCTGTTTAGCTTCTTGTGAGTTGAACTGCTTGTAGTGGTTGTTATTGTCGTGTCGGAACGTGGATATTATTTAGAATTTTGCACCTCGCGCTGAGCTTCTTTTAATTTTTAGAGGTTTGCGCTTTATAAATATTTCATTCTTATTTTTATATATATAATCAAATTGCGTAGGAATCAATCAAGCCGACCGGGCAGGCCTTGAAAAAGCCCCAGGATGGGCGAAAATTTGGAGTAAATATTGTCAAACCAAGACATGCTTGTACTTTGTTATTACTCTCTCTCTCTCTCTCTCTCTCTCTCTCTCTCTCTCTCTCTCTCTCTCTCTCTCTCTCTCTCTCTATATATATATATATATATATATATATATATATATATATATATATATATAAAACACTAAGTAGCTACCTGTATCACGGGCGTTGGCATCAGCGAAGAAGATGTGGCGGAGGGCGGACATCCAGCTGAACGATTCCATCTCGGAAGATCCGGACAGCACAAGTACCGGCTCGGTCTCCACGATCTCGAAGGCGAAGGGGTGAGTCTTGGAGCTCGCCAACTGCACGGCGGTCACGATGTCAAGGACGAAGGTCATGCGGTCGGGGGCACGACCTTGACATTGCCGAGAGGCGGGGTCGTCGCTGTAGATGTCCACCTTGGCGGCCACCGTGCCGGTGGCGAGGTCCGTCATCTTCGTCACAACCACCCATCGCTTTCGCCATGACTGTGGGCATTACAGCATTACAACATCTCAGCATTACAATGTCGTCATCTGGTCGTCGTCATCGTCAATACTATGCCTCCCGTCATCATCACTGATTTTTTTCGTCAGTAGATGTTTTGATTTTTTTTAGCGCTCAGTCACCCATGACGGTTATATCAAGGCGGTTATCGTCGTCATCATCGTCGTCGTCATCAAAATCGTTATCATCATCGTGATTTTCACCTCCAACTATAAAGGTCCAACAGGAGCCGCGTGAAAGTCGTCAGAGTTCAGGAGCTGTGTGAAAGTCGAGGTGGCCGTCCTGGGCTTTCCGTCCTAATGGGCCTTACGGTTTCTGTGGACGTAAAGCAACATTGAACCCTGCTTCGGCACTTGTCACAGTTTGTCCCTAATATGTCAACCGACATCCGAGGACATGAAGCTCTACTTCAACACCACCAAGTGTGAAAGTCGAGATGGACTTCTCGTGTGCTCCCCGTCCCTAACAGTCCTTTGTGGAGGTAAGGCAACATTGAACTGAACTGAACTGAACTGAACTGAACTGAACTAGAAAGGACTTGTGGTCAGCTGGAGCTCAGGAGCTGTGTAGAAGTCGAGGTGGACGTCCTGGACTCCCCGTCCCTAATAGTCCGTACGGTCTCTGTGCACGCAAAGCGTCACTGAACTTGAACCAGTGTCACCATTATCATTATCACATCTAGAATTAGCAGTACGAAGCAAATGCCCACAATGATCACAATCAGCATCGTCATCAGTCATCACATCCAGCACCAGCAGTCCATGCAACACCACGCCCGCCCGATGTCACCAACGTCATCGTTGTCACCGTGATCGTTGTCACCACCGTCATCGTTGTCACCACCGACATCGTTGTCACCGTCATTGTTGTCACCACAGTCATCGTTGTCACCCTCATTGTTGTCACCGTCATCGTTGTCAACCTCGACAATTTTGTCACCGTCATCGTCGTCACCGTTATCGTTGTCACCACCGACATCTTTGTCACCGACATCGTTGTCACCACCGACATCGTTGTCACCGTCATCTTTGTCACCACCGAAATCTTTGTCACCGTTATCGTTGTCACACACCGACATCTTTGTCACCGTTATCGTTGTCACCACTGACATCGTTGTCACCGTCATCGTCGTCACCGTCATCGTTGTCACCACAGTCATCGTTGTCACCGTCATTGTTGTCACCGTGATCGTTGTCACCCTCGACATTGTTGTCACCGTGATCGTTGTCACCCTCGACATCGTTGTCACCGTCATCGTTGTCACCCTCGACATCGTTGTCACCGTCATCTTTGTCACCGTCATCGTTGTTACCACCAACATCGTTGTCACCGTCATCTTTGTCACCGCCGTCATCGTTGTCACCGTTATTGTTGTCACCACCGACATCTTTGGCAGCGGCGTGATAATGCCTGTCACCCGTCAAAAACGACGGTCACCATAACTGCCAGTGAGTAAAATATGCTGCATACACCTTGCCACCAAGTGCAGCTGTCCGTCAGATCCTCGATATGCTTGAAAACAAAATAAATGCACGAGGACTTGAAGCACAAAGTGGCGATAGGTTCCGGGCAAAGAAGTTAAAGCAGCTTGAAGAAGCAGAGTCATGGTTTTATCAGATAAAAATTATCTAACAGCTTTTTTTTTCTTTTTTTCTTTTTTAAATTAATCAACACACAAGGGAGTTAATTAACGCTCGAAAGACGTCACACAAGCACAAACAATAAAGACTCGAGCCGCCTACGGTAACTCTCATCTAGCTTGCGAGTAAATACAAGGTACATAAAATCCACCAGAGGTACATCCCTTGCGTGTTGATTCTGCACGAGCGCTCTGGGCCTCGTTCTGTCTTAGATTTTTATCTTATTCTTTTTTTATAATTAAAAAACAGACAATAACTACAAGCACTTTATAATGTTTCTGCTTCTTAATAATAATAATGGGTAGCTCTTATAGAGCGCAAATATTTTTACAAAATACAATTTAAGGCCGCTAATTATTCGTCTTATTACATCCGTGACGTAGTGGACAATGACCAGGTTTATACAGAATTTTCAACATTTCGTGTCAGTCAGTAGCGTACTATGCAAATAGTCTGCTGATTGCAGCTGTTATCACTTGCCCCGCGTTAGCTACATAAGCTTATAATAAAACGGTTTATTAGGGATCAGGGTTTGAAGGAGGGAGGGTGAGTCGGGGCATGGAGACTTATGCTTACGCATTGGTCACACTTTGTCCCTAATATGTCAACCGACATCCGAGCACATCATCATCATCAAGGTTTTGGCTATGCTGAACCACGCGTCAATAATCTGTCATCCCACAGGTGATCAAACAGTTAGAAGTGGAAATAAAGAAGCAGAGTCATAATGTTGCGAAGGAAGGTTAGGTGTGGAACTTTCGTAACAGCTTCCCGCCGCGTTGTCCCTGCTTGACCATCCCAAGCACAGGCGTTGGTTCAGTTGTGTTGCTTAGTGTCCTCGGATGTCGGCTGACATATTAGGGACAAGCTGAGACCAATGCCGAAGCATGGTTCAATATAGCTTTACGTCCACGGAAACCAGAAGGCTCGTTAGGACGGACAGCCCAGGACGGCCACCTCGACTCTCACACAGCTCCTGAACTATGAACAGGTGTTGAATCCCCGTCTTGCTTTTATCATGTGCATTGCACTCTGAGCAGCGATTTAGATGTGTACACTGCATGGACATGGAGCTAGATGTGTACACTGTATGGACATGGAGCTAGATGTGTACATTGTATGAACTGGATGTGTACACTACATGGGCATGGAGCTAGATGTGTACACTACACTGTATGGACATAGAGCTAGATGTGTACACTACATGGGCATGGAGCTAGAGGTGTACACTGCACAAGGACCTCGATGTGTACACTGTATGGACACAGAGCTAGATGTATACACTACATGGCGGCATGGCGCTAGATGTGTACACTACATGGACATAGAGCTAGATGTGTACGCTACACTGTATGGACATAGAGCTAGATGTATACACTACATGGGCATGGAGCTAGATGTGTACACTTTATGGACATGGAGCTAGATATGTACACTGCATGGGCATGGAACTAGATGTGTACACCGCATGAACATGGAGCTAGATGTGTACACCGTATGGACATAGAACTCGATGTGTACACTTTATGGTCATGAAGCTAGATGTGTACACTGAACTGCCGCTGTATACTCTGTAGCCTACTGCAGAAACGAATGCGCGATGGACAATAACTGTGGATGGACCATTTTGCCACAGCTTTTCCACGCCGTTCCTGCGTGACCACCTCAAAGCACAGGCACTAAACTCACCGTCTTCTTTTTTCTTTCTTTCTTTCTTTCTTTCTTTCTTTCTTCCTTCTTCTTCTTCTTCTTCTTCTTCTTCTTCTAATTATTATTTTCATCATGTGCATGTCAGTCACTCTACACAAACTACAGAAAGGAATGCGTAGGGGACGATAAGTGTGGTCATTTCATAACGGATGACCCACGCTGCCTGTACGTGCCTGCGTGCGTGACCATCCCAGCCACAGCTTGTTGCCTTTCTCACTTATCATGTCAGCGGCGGCCAGTGGCTCAGCGGTCAGAGCGGCCCTAGCGGATTTTCGTTATCATCAGTGTTGGAGGGCAAGGGTTCAGTCCTCGTAAGGAACGGCCATTTTTCATCTCTAATACAGGGGGGTCGTATATGATGTTGATTTTACGGTTCGTTGTAGTCGTGGGTTTTTCTAAGTACTCTGTCGTCTCTCTCTCCCCCCTCCCTCCCCCCACTCCTTCTCTTTCCTCGTAGGTAAAGGTCCATTCACCTGTACGTTAAATTAAGTCTCAAAAATAGGATTACAGAAGGATAACTGTACGCTTTTAGATACTGTAAGTAGCAGGGCAGTAACTGCACATTAAATAAACAACAACAACTACTACTACTACTACTACTACTACTACTACTCCTGCTACTACTATAAGTAAAATAGATGCGTTTCTAATGCGCCGAATTCCTCTATGATACATGTGTGAGGCAATACATGAAACATTACAGCAACACACAA
>JABMCL010002489.1:492500-495000 GCA_018857735.1 Alviniconcha marisindica | reverse complement strand
CCAGCATAGTCCTCACTGTGCTATCTAAATAGCTATCATCATCATCAACATCATCATTGATAAGACAGTGTTATAATAATAATAATAATAATAATAATAATAATGGTATATTCACTTATACAGCGCCTACACTACGGGTCTAGGCGGTTTACAATAACACACAAAATACAGGCTACATGATTATATTGGCATAAACACACACACACACACACACACACACACACACACACACCACACACACACACACACACACGCACGCACGCACACTCACACACAGGATCTTCACTTCCGTTCTCCTTTAAGCTGGAGAGACTGGGATAAAACTGACCGACGGCCTTGCAAGGTGTTGACCTTGGATGATTTTAAGTCTATCTCCCACGAAAATTGATTTACACGCACACCAGGGAAGAGTTAGGCTAACAGGCGATTCAGGTCAGTGTCAGTCGTTGGTAAACAAAGCTATGAACCCTCCATCCCCCCCGCCCCCTATCCAACCCTCCCCTCCCCCTTCCCTTTCCTTTGGAGAAAAAAGAAAGTAAAACAAATAAAAAGTAACAAATAGACTAGACTGAATGCGGAGGCAATGAGCTAAGGCAGACGGCCAAACAAGGCGGACGTGACGCCACTGAGTGTCTGGCTGCAGACCGATTGTGAGGGTTGAGACAGGGACGAGATAAAGACTGGTGATGGGCGATACGGGGCGATGTCTCCAGCGGCTCCAACAACGTTATTGTGGACCTCTGTGTGTGTGTGTAGTATGGTGTGTGTGTGTGTGTGTGTGTGTGTGTGTGTGTGTGTGTGTGTGTGTGTGAGAGCGTGTGGGTGTGTGTGGGGGGGGGGGGAGTGCTTACTGCATTTTTACCTTCGTTCTCACTAAGCCAAACGTTTGCTGAAGCCACAGGCACTTGATGTCGGTTTGTCTATGAGTGTGCTGTGTCGGAAGAGTGGGGGAGGGGGGGGGGGGGGGGGAGTGTGTGTGCTTCGTCGCATTCCCGTGTTTGTTTTTGTTTTGTTGTCAGCCTCTGTCTGTCTGTCTGTCTGTCTGTCTGTCTGTCTGTCTGTCTGTCTGTCTCTCTCTCTCTCTCTCTCTCTCTCTCTCTCTCTCTCTCTCTCTCTCTCTCTCTCTCTCTCTCTCTCTCTCTCTCTCATTTTCGACCCATCCTTTTAATATAGAATAAATCGTACTTCGGCCTCTAAAATGATTATGGGTCAGATTTGACCCACGATATAGAAACTGTATAGTTCAAATCGCACCTTTCGTTTTGTTTGTTTGTTTGTTTGTTTTTATATAAAAATGGAGAGAGAGAAAAAGTCTACGTCCGCACAATGAGAAAATTGAAGAATATCTGAAATTTCAAGGTGATAGCGTAAGTACTTATAGAGATATAATTATGCAGTTTCATTACGTCTCATGGGTCCATCCATTATGACCCACGACGTGTTCCTTGAGGAATACCTGAAATTGCAGGGTGATAGCGTAACTAGTTTTAAAGATATATGCAATTTCATTACGTACGTCTCATGTCCATCCATTTTGACCTACAGCGTGCTGGTGTGACGTCAAAAGACGAAAACACACAGCTGAACTTGATGGGTTTCGGGGGGGGGGGGGGGGGGGGGGGGGGGGAGCGTTTCAGGGGTTCAGGATCCCCCGCCCCCCCCAACACACACTTCCACCCCCCATTTTTCCTTTCCCTTTTAAAGTAACAAACGAGGTTTGCAAGCGCAAAGAATGGTTGCTGTCTCAGTCTCTCTGTGTCACTGTGTGTGTGTGTGTGTGTGTGTGTGTGTGTGTGTGTGTGTGTGTGTGTGTGTGTGTGTGTGTCTGTGTGTGTGTGTGTGTGTGTGTGTGTGTGTGTGTGTTGTCTGTGATCTGAGTTGGAAGTAACAGGCCTGCTGGTATACTTACAGATTAAGTTTACCCCTGTTTATAACAGAGACCAAAGCAATGACGCTTTACATATCATGCAAAACATGGCAGCGTTAACAATCTTAAACAAAAAGCAAGACTAACAACTTATAAGAGGCCACCAGTGTATCGCACAAATGCTAGAATTCTACCCCTGCCTCTTCAGGACCCCCCCCCCTCAAGCCCCCCCCCCCCCTTTCCCATCTACCAGTCCGGCCCTGAAAACGGGTATCACGTGCTTATATCATGACCGAGCGATGGGCTGAAATCCTTCCCAGTGAAGGTGACGGGACAGAGCTAAAGTGTCTGACGATCAGACTGCTTGTTACGGGTGCTCGAACAAAGTAACAATAGGCATTGTGGGCTGGTCGGTTAGGTGTGATCGCATTACACGCCATTGTTTGCAGAGAGAGCCGTCGTCAGTCGCACACGCATCATTACAACGTTGTTTTCGGCTTTCATTAATTAACCGCTTCCTGCCTCTGGGTCGTTGTCTGCGTCATGTGACAGACAACAAACACCCTTTGCGGCAAAAAAAAAAAAAAAACGACCGCGCAGCCTCGCCCCCTAACCCTACCCCTCCCCCCACCC
>JABMCL010002489.1:477500-487500 GCA_018857735.1 Alviniconcha marisindica | reverse complement strand
GGCTACACTAGCAAACAACAACTATCAAGTAACAGACGGTGCTGACTTCTCTGCCAGGTGATTAGTCAGAATGGTGTGTAGATCATCTGTGCTTGCTCGAGTGTTGACAAAAATTTGTTTCGTGGCCTTCCATAGGGCCTGGTAGCCACTGGCTGTGCTCAGATGACGTCTCCCATGTTGCCAAATTTTGCCAAATAATGATGTGCGGAGGTGTCGAATGCTATTTCCGCGTCCCTGGGTTTATTTTCGAACCCTGTGTGCTAAAAATAAAACGAGCTAATCCCACTAGTTGTAGTAATCACCCTACTCAAGCTGAAACGGCCCACAGCGATGCTATTCGAATTCCATGTAGTTTTCTAATACTTGTTTCCGCTTAGCTGTGAAAGTGAGTGTGACTGTGACTCAAAGTCAAACGCATACTTTGGCAAGTTGTGAAATGGATTGCGAAATTTGTTTTCGTTTTGACGTTGGTGACGCCAAGGGAGTTTCAAGTCAGCATGTGTTAGAAGTACTACATGATGTATAAATTTCGCAAGCCATTCTACAATTGCTTGTAGTTGTATGTAAAGGCATTTATGTGGTCCCTCACAGAAGGTTACTGACAGTGACAGACTTGAAGATTTACACAGCAAACTCCTTGGTTGGATTGAAGACTTCTTGTGGGACAGGACTCAGTGTGTCAGTGTTGGTGATGAGTGTGTCAGTGTTGGTGATGAGTGCTGTGAAGATGTGTCACTGTCAGTGACAAGTGGTGCTCCATTGTCCTGGGTCCTATATATTAGTTGTTTACTTCACAGGTTCACTAATCAGTCTAATGTCAGTGATGATAGGCCAGACATTCAAGGAAGCTTCATCAAGATTTTCAGGATACATAGACTGTATATATATATATATATATATATATATATATATATATATATATATATATATATTATATAGGTATCAGAAATAAGCAGAAAAAACATGTTTTTATACACACACACACACACACACACACACACACACACACACACACACACACACACACACACACTCCCAACCTCTCATGCAGTTGCTCAAACCACATGCTTTTACTTGTAATGCAAAAAAGTTCAGATCTGTATGACAGAATGCCTGTTGATTAAAGGCTTTTAGCAGTCTCTCTCTCTCTCTCTTGCTTACTCTGTCTCTCAGATGTTGGGTTGTGAAGCCATTCTTATAACATATAATATCAACTTTGATGGCTGCTACTACTCAGTACTAGTGCTACAGTGTTAGGCCAGGGTGGGTGACATCAAATGGTGCCAGGGGTAGCTCACTGCCTACATCAGTTTCCTGGCCGCATTACTAGTTTTCCACCATTCATCTGCATGTGGGACCAACCACATTTTGCTGCTCAGCATAATGTCACAAAAGACAATGCAGAAAACTCAGACTTTTCCCCCTTTTTCTTCTTCTGTAGTCCTGATGACAGTTCTATACTTCAAAACTAGTTTCTTCCATTAGCTCAGAGCTGGTTGACAATAACCTTATATTATTATTGACAATTAAATATGAGTATTATAGTTTACCCATTGATTAATTAGTAATGTAATAACCCAAACTGTCTTCATGTGCAACCTTCATTGCTGAAAAAGGACAAGTGGCCCATTGATTTCTGCTGTGCCATTGTAATCAAATTGTCAGTTTAATAAATTTCTATACCTCAGACCCACACTCCAAGCAGAGGATGATGACTGTCATGAAAAGTAATTGCATGTTGCTGTGATGGACTTATGGGTCCCATGAGAGCTCTGAACAGATCATATGCAGCTTTATTGCATGCTCACATCAGACTCAATTGACTCAATTGACTTGTGGGTCCCATGAGAGCTCAGAACAGATCATATGCAGCTTTACTGCGTGTTGACATCAGACTCAATTGACTGCTAACTCAGATTGTGCTCATGTGTTGTGCCAACTGTAGTGCCTGGTATTAGTAGTACATTTATAGAAAAATTACTCTGTTTTGTTGTCCAACCAGAGAGCCAGGAGGAGGACACACCACGTGACAGTTTGAGGCTGGAACATTGGGCCTGCGTGTGTGCGGACCAATGTCATTCTATGGGCACCCACCATATCCCCAACCAGAAGCAGGATACCCACAGCCAAGCCAGAATCAGTCTGCTCCCTATCCGCAGCAGGGAATAGGATTTACTCAACCAAACCAGAATCAGTCTGCTCCCTATCCACAACCGGGAGCAGGATACCCTCAGCCAAACCAAAATCAGCCTTCCCCCTACCCACAACCAGGAGCAGGTTACCCCCAGCAAAACCAGAATCAGTCTGCTCCCTATTCACAACCGGGAGCTGGATACCCTCAGCAAAACCAGAATCAGCCGTCCCCCTACCCACAACCAGGGGCAGGTTACCCCCAGCAAAACCAGAATCAGTCTGCTCCCTATCCACAACCAGGAGGAGGATACCCTGGGCCACAGCACAACACCCTAGCCCCACAGCCAAGTGCCATGTCTGCTCCACCATACCCGTCAGCGGGTCATCAGCCGGGTCCCCCAGGACAGCAGCCACCAGGCTACCCCCAAGCTGCCCAGCCTGGCTACCCAACAGGACCCAGCCAACCTGGACGTCCTCAGGGAGTGCCACCTGGGTACCCACAAGGGGGTAGCCAGCCAGGATACCCTCAGCAAACCCAGGGAGGCTACCCGGGCCAACGGGCTCCTCCCCAGGCTGGTTCCAACCAAGGTTGGCCTCAAGGAAGCTATGGCCAACAACCTGCTGCCCCTCCCCAGGGCGGCGGCTATAACCCAGCTGCTGCTCCTCAGGGCGGCTATAACCCAGCTGCTGCTCCTCAGGGCAGTTATAACCCAGCCGCTGCTCCCCAGGGTGGTTATAACCCGGCTGCCCCTCCGCAGGGTGGCTATAACCCGGCTGCTGCTCCCCAGGGTGGCTATAACCCGGCTGCTGCTCCCCAGGGTGGCTATAACCCAGCTGCCCCTCCTCAGGGTGGCTACAACCCAGCTGCCCCTGCTTCCCAGGGTGGCTATACCCCAGCTGCTGCTCCCCAGGGTGGTTATAACCCGGCCGCTGCTCCTCAGGGCAGCTATAACCCAGCTGCTGCTCCTCAGGGTGGCTATAACCCAGCTGCCCCTGCTCAGGGCGGCTATAACCCAGCCACTGCTCCTCAGGGCGGCTACAACCCAGCAGCTGCGGCCCAGGGCCAGGGCCAGCGAGCCCCAACCAGACCCGGCCAGGAGCAGTTTGCGTCCAAAGTGGAGCTGCGCTTGGAGTGCCGCAACCTGATGGACAAAGACATCATGTCCAAGTCCGACCCCTGCGCGGTGCTCTACATGTTTATAAATGGCAGATATGAAGAGGTCAGTGTTACAGTTGCATTGAGCTGGACATGGATGTTCCTCATATTGATAATACATCGTAACTAGCTGGTGATTTTTATTGAATTCTTTTGCAAACTGAAGTCATGAATTTATGCTTGCAGGTTTTCATTATAATAATTAATAATTCAATTTTTTAATGAATTTAAAAAAAAACAAAATTTGTAGTTTCTAAGTTGTGCTTTTTGCAAAATTGTAGACGGCAGTGCCCTGTTCCTTTGTTGTGAATGTTCCTTTTTTGCACTTTTGTGTGTAGGACTATAGGAGTTAGTGTAGTACACTGTACACTGTTTTAGGTCTGTAAGTGGTAGGGTCATTTGGTGTTAGTGTTGGATACCCCCTAAAATGTTGTTAACTGCCTCGGTCCACATTTTTCCTGGTCCTTTGTGGTGAACTGTTTCATGTAGTGATATAGAGAGTATATTAGACAAAAAGAGTACCAATATCACAATTTAGTGGATAATTTGTTAAATTAAAAATAATATTATTTCCTCTTTTTTTTTTAGGTTGGCCGTACGGAAAATGTTGTCAACTGCCTCGATCCACGTTTTTCCCGGTCCTTTGTGGTGAACTATTTCTTTGAAGAAGTGCAGAAAGTGATGATTGCAGTGTATGACATTGACAACACCACACCCCAGCTGAATGATGATGACTTCCTGGGGAAGATCGAAACGACCTTGGGTCAGGTCAGTTTTGGACATGAATGCTTTTGTGGTCAGTTTAGCTTACCATCAAGACTGCAAACTGGAGATGAGGTGCCTGTCAAAGTGTGGTCATGTAAGCCTTATCAATCGGATTTTTAGGAATGGAATAAAACACACACACACACACACACACACACACACACACACACACACACACACACACACACACACACACACACACACAACACACCACACACACACACGCACACACATACACGCACACATACACACACACACACACACACACACACACACACACACACACACACACACACAGTGTTGGATTCAGTTTTGCACTCTGTAAAACATCATGAAAATGTGACTGCCAGTCCTGCCATGTTTTTTGTGCCCAGCAATCTGTATTGGTGAGGTCACAAACAAGGTTGGCTTTTCTCTTTTCATCCGTGAAGGCTTTGCATACATGTGTGTGTCAGATGAAACCAATATGGTTGAGCCGAGGTGCTCAAATCTGAGGCTGAGTGGGGGATGGAGTCTGTAGCATAAATAGTTTTTATAGAACAACTGTGTGAACCCTGCAAATGGAAATATTTGGCACATTTTCTACACATACAGGCCAGCTTACATCTTTGCCTGGGATCCCCTTTAACGTTTGCCCTGATATAACCGCAGTGGTTGACTGGGTGTAAAACACCAA
Organism: Alviniconcha marisindica; assembly: GCA_018857735.1. NCBI lineage: Eukaryota > Metazoa > Mollusca > Gastropoda > Provannidae > Alviniconcha > Alviniconcha marisindica. Next base: position 482,770 of record JABMCL010002489.1, on the reverse strand, counting down.
GTTATTTACTACCCTTTAACTTGATAATGGGGTCTCCTTTAACTTGATAGTAGGGTCCCCTTTAATTTGATAGTGGGGACCCCTTTAACGTGATAGTAGAGTCCCTTTTAACTTGATAGCGGGGTCCCCTTTAACTTGATAGTCTGTGTTGTAGCTTAGTTTTTTGGGGGGGATTAACCAAAAAAGTTTGCCTTACTCTGTGTTTCAGTTGGTGTCAAACAATCCATTCACAAAACCTCTGCTCTTGCGGTCAGGGAGGAAAGCTGGAAATGGTGTCATAACGGTAGGTATTACTATTAGAAAACTGTTGGCTGAATGAGCTACAGTCTCTCTGTAAAATGACAAACAAGGAGTTAGTGCTCGAAAGACAGCAACAACAAAGACCCAAGTCCAGACCTGTTTACTCAAACGATTTGGATGTATTTTGTACACTTAAATTGTTGGCATATGAAAATATGGAGAGGAAAAATATTATCATAAATATTTCTTGACATGTTTTGTGCTTTGTTTGTTTTCCAGTCTGGAATATGCCCTGTTCTGGGTTGTTGTTTTTGGTACATGTGTAAGTTTTGTGACCTCTTGCTGCTGTAGTATTGGTTTCTGCATTGTGCTTTGTGTTGTCTTGGCAGGGCTTGTAATTCCACTGCAAAGTCTGAGCATTTGCCTTTTTTTTCTTTTCTTCTGGAAGCCATGTTGAAATTGTTTTCTGATTATTTTCAGTGAGAACAAAATGGAATGGAAAAAAATGAAAATACTATGAACTTTTCTAGAAAAAATATGACATTTAAAAAAAAGTGTACTCTTACCAGTATTTAAGTGTAAGCAGGTCTGCGAGTCACCTACTGTTAGTGTTACTCTGAACTAGTGTACCAGTAAATTATACAACTACATGTGTATAAAATTCAACAAAGGTGTGTCCTAAAATGTACCGACAACCTACTGTTGGTTGAGTTTATGTACTTTGTATTTACTTGCATGCCAATTGCCATGTGTGAGAGTTACTGTAGGCGACTTGGGTCTTTGTGGTTGAATTTATGTGATGTCTTTTGAGTTCTAATTAACTCCCTTGTTTGTTGATTCAATAAACCTGTATACAAAAATGTCATTATTTTACTTGATCAATTGATGGGTTTGTCTTTTTCCTTCTTCTGTGTTCTTGGTATTGTTTGGATTTTGTGTAAGATTAAGAATAATGTGTACTTTATTTTTAGACTTGATTTTTGTTTTTGTTGTTGTTATTGGTGTGATCCCTTTTAGTGGTGGCAGTTTTGCAGTGCAATTGTTCATGTCTGTGTCATGCACGTCAGTGTCTTTTAGCAGTGATGTAGTACCTGGTGTCACCGGTGGCTGACTCAGCATGATGATATAAAATTTTGTGTCTGATTATACTTTTATACTGATTATACTTTTAGAATACTAAGATGTGTCAGGAAAAGTTACCATGCTCAATCTGTCGCAAACAGGCCCGTGTTTTGTTTCGCTTCATCAAGAAGAAGACTAACTGAATCTGCCTCATATTTTGCAACAACCAATTCACTTGGACTAGTATTTGAATAATAATGCTTATGTTATGAAGGTCATTGATTTGTTTTCAGGTTCGTGCTGAAGAGATCAAAGAGGGAACTGAGAGGGTTGCGATGACATTTCATGCCAAGAAACTGGACAAGAAGGTTAGTTGTCCAAATAAAATTGTGGTTTTATCTTCAAATCTTTTTGTCTTATGAATTGTTGTGTCTACTGCCCCAAAACAGTGGCTTAACAAAAATTGACATTGATTTGTGTCATTTCTTGGGCAAATTGGACCCTTACCTGGAGTTTTTTGTTGTTGTTGGGTTTTTTGTTTGTTTTTGGCTTAACAAAAATTGACAGTGACTTGTGTCAGGATTTCTTGGGCAAATCAAACCCTTACCTGGAGTTTTTTGTTGTTGCTGTTGTTGGTTGTTGTTTCTCGGCTTAATAAAAATTGACATTGACTTGTGTCAGGATTTCCTGGGCAAATCGGACCCATACCTGGAAATTTTGCGAGCCACGTCTGACGGTAGCTGGCAGGTGGTCCACAGAACAGAGGTCAGTGTGTTTGTTACCTGTAATCCCTCTCTGTGCTTCTCTTGTGCTGCTAGGTGTTCTCAGTTCTCTGCAGCTGCTTTCCACAGTTTCTGTTCCATCCCATTGCATTAAAACTTGGAAAGAAAAGGTGTGTAACTTTGAGCTGCATGTGCGTGGGTGCGCGCTCCGTCTTACCTCCGCACACCTGTAGGTATGCGGTATACGTATGCATACATGTATGTGTCTTTGTGTGTAGAACACTGCAGGCCTTCACCCTCCACCCAAACACAACACATATTCCCCCCCCCCCCCCCCCCACCTCCCGACCTACACACACAGTACGTCTCAGCTTTTGTGCCCATTGTCAAGGTTATTGCAGAAGGAGTGGGTCATGGTGACAAGTACACTTTCTGACACGTTCATGCCCAGTCATTCACCCTCAAATCCATACATGTGCAGTTACATGCTATTTATGTGTTTGCTTGTAGATCTGTGCAGAAAGCCCATTCTCCCCCCACCCCCCTCCTCCCAACACAGCACATACACAAACATACTGACATGCTTGCATGCATGTGGACACAGAGGCAGTTTTCACACAGCCCCATCAATTCTTTCTCCATTTTTGCAGTGTGTGTTTGTGTGTGTGTGTGTGTGTGTGTGACTGTGGTGTGTGTGCGTGCATGCAGGCATGTGTGTGTGTGTGTGTGTGTGTGTGTGTGTGTGTGTGTGTGTGTGTGTGTGTGTATGTGTGTGTGTGTGAGTACTGTGTGTGCTTGCATGAATAAGTACAGACAGAATGAAACTGAAATGTGAACTATGTCAGTATTATTACCACTCTCATGAAATTAATTTGGCATTATGCCCATGCGTGATGTATGAAGGGATGGAACTGACAAAGAGAAATGTGTATAGATTTAAGCTGGCCATGCACAGAGTAATACTGAAAGCAGACTGGAGGAATGTTATTCATGATTTCTGCAGGTTGTGAAAAATACCCTGAATCCAAGCTGGCGGCCATTTGAACTGCCAATGCACAGTCTGTGTGGGGGAAACAAACGACAAAACATTAAGGTGAAGCAATTGTCTCCTTGTTGTGTGTTTGTTGGGGGGGGGGGGGGGGGGGGGGGGTAAGTATGTGTGTGCCACTGTGTGTGTGATGCAAAAGTTTCCTTGTTGTAGTGTGTGTTTGTGGGTAAGGGCACGTGCATGAAGCAAACGTCTCCTTGTTTGTGTGTGTTGGGAGGGGGGAGGGGAGGGATAGGTAGGTGCGTGAGAGAGAGAGAGGGGGTCAAAGGACTTCTTGTGTGTGTGGTGTGTGTGTGTGTTGGTGTGTGTGTGTGTGTGTGTGTGTGTGTGTGCATGTGTGTGTGTGCACATTGATTGGATGTATATGTGCATACATTTTAGTGTGTGTGTGTGTGTGTGTGTGTGTGTGTGTGTGTGTGTGTGTGTGTGCATGGATGTGTATGTATGCACATGTCTGTGTGTGCACCTGAAGAAGCATACTAATGTCAAAATCAGAGCAGACTCCTCTGTAGTTCCATGATGTTGTGCACCATCACTTGTGTGGGAACCGTAAGACCGATCCTTGTTCAGCCAAATTCAGTCATTATTTCTTGGTGGTGTGCAGTTTGATGTGTACGACTGGGACAGCGATGGGTCACATGACTACATCGGAGGATTCACCACAACTCTGGATGAAATGTTGCGTGCTTCACAGCAAGAGGTGAAGCAAGTTTGATTTTGCCTGGTGGTACAATGTAATGAAGGTGTACAGTTGTTGCTTTTTCACATACAGTTGTTTTAAACTTTAAGTGTATCTGATGCGAAATGATAAAAAGGTTTAAAAATTAAAACTTTCTTTGAAGTGAAGGAAATAATGAAGAAAGTAAATTATAAAAGAAAAGATGTAAATGGAAAGGAAGCATCATTTGGTAGAAATGTTCTGTGTTTTGTGAAGTTTTGTTTATATATATATGTATATGGCTTTCCATGTGTTACTTACCACACCTTTAAACTGTGTGTGTGTGTGTGTTTCTGCAGGTGTCATGGCCCTGCATCAATCCAACAAAAAAAGCCAAGAAAAAAAGCTACACCAACTCTGGCATTGTACTGCTGTCATCATGCAAAGTGAGACTTTTACTTTCTTTTTTTTTTTTTTCTTTTTTTTTTAGCAGAAAACGTGCACTGGCATAATATGACAATTAAGCTTTCTCTGTGTGTGTGTGTCTCTGTCTCTCTCCCTCTCTCCCTCTGTGTGTGTGTGTTTTTTGAAGACATTAGTTGAAAGCTTGGTTTCATATAAACAATTTTTTTTTACAAAACTTGGTTAGTGTGATAACCTGTTTGAAAGCTGAAAAGATGAAACTGAAAATGATTTAGACCTAGAAGCAAGCATAGAACAACAAGGCTATTATTCTTCCTCTTACTCTACTTTTGCAAATTTTTCACTCTCATTAGTTTTTTTTCCTGCCTGTCTTGTTTTTCTGTATGGTTCGCATTAAAAGTAGTTCCCAGTTGACAAGCTCCCCGTTCTCTCCCCACCCACCCCCCAATTCAAGTTACAGGTATAAGTAACTTGGCTTGAATTTATAACCTGACAATGTTCATAATGTTTTTCAGCTGCTGAAAACATACACCTTCCTTGATTACATTTTTGGAGGGATGCAGATCAACTTTACGGTACGCATTCTTCTTTTTTTCTATTGTATTTCTTTATGGTTACAGTGCAGAATGTTAGTAAGAATTGTGACTGGGATATAAACGCCCCTGTTATTTATTATTCAGTTAGGGCCTAAGGATTTTAGTTGCTGAGATATTGTTTGGCTTATGCCAGGCTTTGATTCACTTAGGATTTTTCGTTGTTGTTGGTATGTCTGTGTATTTGCAGGGGTCATACTTACAGATTTGATGTGAGGTTGCATTGCATCTCATTTGGGGTGCATTGTAAAGCGGGATATTCACTGCTTGTGGGCTTACATGTACATAGATTTTACGGGATACATCTAGTACCCTTGATTTTATTTCATTTGACTGAATTGATTGATTGATTGCCTGAATTATTATACGTCCTTGCAAGTCGTTGCTTTGTGTAGGCCTGACACCCTGATTGATTGATTGATTGATTAATTGGCTGACTGACTGACTTATAGGGTGCATGCCCACACAGGTCATTATTTGTTTCAAGGAGGCTTGCCACTCTCCTTATGTGCAGGTGAGCCTAT
>JABMCL010002489.1:420000-472500 GCA_018857735.1 Alviniconcha marisindica | reverse complement strand
CATACAGAATGAGAGCATCACTGGTAAAAACATGTGGACATTCTTTGTCATACTTACATACAGAACGAGAGCACTGCTGGTAAAAACATGCGGACAGTCTTTGTCATAATACATACAGAACGAGAGCATCGCTGGTAAAAACATGTGGACAGTCTTTGTCATAATACATACAGAACGAGAGCATCACTGGTAAAAACATGCGGACATTCTTTGTCATAATACATACAGAACGAGAGCATCGCTGGTAAAAACATGTGGACAGTCTTTGTCATAATACATACAGAACGAGAGCATCACTGGTAAAAACATGCGGACATTCTTTGTCATACTTACAAAACGAGAGCACTGCTTGTAAAAACGTGGCTGAAAGCAGAATGCAGACTGCTTTTTTCTGCTTCTTCTTCTTCTCAGTATTATGCAGCTGTTGACAGGTTCATGTTTTTTATTTATTTCAATTTGTTTTTGTGTGAGGTTAATCTGATCAGCGTCAGTTAATTTTATTTTGTTTTCATAGAATGATTGTTCTGAATTTTGGTGATACAGTAGAGTGATTGTTCTGAATTTTGATAATACCGTAGAATGATTGTTCTGAATGTTGATGATACAGTAGAATGATTGTTCTGGATTTTGATGATACAGTAGAGTGATTGTTCTGAATTTTGATGATACAGTAGAATGATTGTTCTGGATTTTGATGATACAGTAGAATGATTGTTCTGGATTTTGATGATACAGTATAAAAAAAATATTATTATATAGTTTTGATGATACTTTGGCCTTTGGAGTTAGCATAATTTTGTGTGGTTGAGCTCTGCCAGAGAAGAACTGGGGGGGGGTGGGGTGGTTGAGCTGCTGCAGATGAAGAACTGGAGGGGTTGGGGTGGGGTGGGGGGGGTTGGTAGTTTGTTGGTTGAGCTCTGCCAGAGAAGAACGGTGGGGGGGGAGGAGGGGGGAGGGAGGGGGGGGAGGGAGGGTGGTGGGTGGGGGGGATGAGCTCTGCCAGAGAAGAACTGGGGGGTGGGGATTTGTGTGGTGAGCTCTGCCAGAGAAGAACGTGGGGGGGGGGGGGAGATGTAGTTTGTGTGGTTGAGCTCTGCCAGAGAAGAAAGGTGGGGGAGGGGGGGGGGGTAGTTTGTGTGGTTGAGCTCTGCCAGAGAAGAACTGGAGGGGGGGGGGGTAGTTTGTGTGGTTGAGCTCTGCAGAGAAGGGGGGAGGGGGGTAGTAATGGGGGGTAGTTTGTGTGGTTGAGTTGCATTCTGTCAGAGAAAATGGGGGGTGGGGAGGTATACCATGTACCACGGGGGTTAGCAGCATTTTGTTTGGTTAAGTCCACTTCTGGCAGAGAAAAGGGGGCTGGGGGGCAGATACTATGGGGTTAGAAAACAAAACAAAGAGGTGGTGGTGGGGGTGGAGAAGTACTGTACTGGGTTATCAGCATTTTGGTGTGGTAAAGTTGAGTTTTGCCAGAGAACTTGGAGTGGGGTGGGGTGGAGCTCTTTGTGTGCAACCCCAACATTGTGACCTATGAAAGCAGCTGCACATTGTGACCTATGAAAACAGCTGCACATTGTGACCTATGAAAGCAGCTGCACATTGTGACCTATCAAAGCAGTTGCACATTGTGACCTATGAAAGCAGCTGCACATTGTGACCTATCAAAGCAGCTGCACATTGTGACCTATCAAAGCAGTGTGCAGCAGCTGCACATTGTGACCTATCAAAGCAGTTTCACATGTGTTTCTGCAGACTATAAAGTCTGGGGTCAGTGTGCATTGCAGATGTGATGAACCCTTGAAAACTTTGAATTGTGCTGTTTTATACTGCTGCTCTTTGTGTCAAGTCAGTGTTATAGTGCTTGCCAAACATCTGTGGTGCTTTTGCTCAACTTCTGGTGTTTTTCATTGCCAATTGCGGTCACTTGATGTACCGCAGGCATTCTGTTGCTTCATGAATCTACATATGTGTTTATGTGCAAGGAATTTTAATAAGCTAGAATGCTGTCGTATTCATCGCAGTTATGAGATGTCTTCAGTGTCAGTTTTCAGCATCATGCCCAATCTTGTCATATTGTTGTTGTTATTGGAGCAGGCTCACTGCACTCGTCGCATGTGACGTTAAATGAGTGACTGTAGCTTTTAACAGTATGCTTTAATATCCACCCAAGTTGTGTAGTTGCAGTACTCTTTGGTTCTTACATGGCTGGTGCCACTTGAAACTGCTGCCATCTTAGCACATTCTGTGTACACCATACAACACCATCACGTCACTTCATGCAAAGCCACATACATAGGGTGCATGTGTGTTTAGCTGTAACCAGGCACCTGCACTTTTGGCAGAGTGACCTGGATTTTTTACCTGCTACTGCGGTAACATGGGGGTAGAATGGATACTGAAATAAGAGTCAGCACAGAAAGTTGACCCTGGGGAGAAAAAAAATCCTGCTGCTCCTGCCGGGACTTGAACCCACACCCTTTCAGTCACAAGTCTGGCACTCTAACCTGTGAGCTATCCCTGCTCTTTTGTACAGTGTTACTTTATTGTACGTGGTCCACCTCATTGCTTCTGTTGTTGTGGTCCACCTCATTGCTTCTGTTGTTGTGTTCTGTACAATATTGTTGTCATGGTGTGTACAGTGTAATTTTCACCATAGCATATAATTATTGTTATCATTGTGGCTCTTTTTATTTCATCGTGTACAGTGTTATTATCACTGTGTACCTACTACTGTCATCAACATGCCTCTTCTGTCACATCATGTATGTTATATTTGTTGCATACCTCTTCTGTCACATCATGTATGTTATATTCATTGCATACCTCTTCTGTCACATCATGTATATTTGTTGTGTACGTCTTCTGTCACATCATGTATATTTGTTGTGTACGTCTTCTGTCACATCATGTATATTTGTTGCATACCTCTTGTGTCGCATCATGTATATTTGTTGCATACCTCTTCTGTCACATCATGTATATTTGTTGCATACCTCTTCTGTTGCATCATGTATATTTGTTGCATACCTCTTCTGTCACATCATGTATGTTATATTCGTTGCATATTGTTATCCTGCCAGTTATATTTGTTGCATATTGTTATCCTGCCAATGTGTTTTAGGGGCAGCTTTGACAGCCAAGTGGGGGGTGGGGGGAGGGAGGGGGGCGGAAGTTGCAACTGCTCTCATACTCAAAACCAAATTACTTGGGGTGGGGGTGGGATGGAAGGGAATTGTTTTTATTGTCCAGTCAACCATGATGGTTATACCGGGTGGGGGTGGGTAGCTGGGGCTGCTTCAGCAGTCCATGCCTGAATGACTTCGGAGGGCTGCTTTAGCACTGCTTAGCTTGTACGTGTCCAGAGTTGCTCAATCCTGTCCTGGTTCCAGAAGGCGTACGATATACACATCATATACACATACATCACCGCCAACGGTATCAGCAGTTTATATTATATACTGCTGATGTTGTACATGGTGATTTGTTGGTGGTGGTGAATGTACTGTTCGTGTGCCTGGTTGTTTGTTGGTGGTGATGTATGTGTTGTTGATGTTGTACGTGTGCCTGGTTCTTGGTGATGTATGTACTGTTGTTAAAGTGCCTGGTTGTTATTTTGTGGTGATGTAAGTACTGTTGATGTTGTACACGTACCTGGTTGTTGGTGGTGATGTATGTTCTGCTGATGTTCACTGTGCTGTGGAATGTCGTTAATCTGGATGGCAATAATCTGGAAGCCTCAGCATCTGGAAATTCTTGGCAACAGAATTTCCAAGAACTAATGCTCGGGGTCAGTTTGAAATATCTGTTTTCTGGATCCAGATGTCCAATTTGGACACCAAACCATAATCTTACGGAAAAACATAACCAGCATCATTCAGCAGTTTGAATAAATTTAGCACTGTTGTTTTTCATTTGTTGTTCCCAGTTGAATTGAAATAACCTGCTTAAACCATTTAGAACAATTGTAAAAAGACTGTACCTAATAACTTCATCACATCACCTTTGAGTATGAGATATAGCTCGACAGTAAATACTCATAGTGTGTCTGCATGGCTGGTCTTCATTATTTATTTATTTTCCATGGTTCATCTATATTCAGGAAGTCACTGGGGGCCAAGGTGACTGGACCGTCTGTACGCTCAGTGATATTACTTCACAGGAGGCCAACAGATTTTTAAGAAAATACAGCTTGCGTGTTTCTGGGTGTGTTGTATGCCTCGTTTTGCATTTTCTGATTGATTTATTCATTGATTAGTGCATAGACTCATGCAACACTTTGTATGCATGTTTGTACTCTCAATAAAATTCATTGATTAGTGAATAGACTCCGACAATATTTTGTATACATGTTGTTTGTACTCTTTCCTGACAGTTTTTGGTATTATTTACAACAAAATATACAATCCTCTTATTCCAGTGTTGTACATTTCTCTGCTCATTGCAAGTTTTCTAATACTATGTCATCTTTGGCAACCAAACATTTGATGTACATTACTTCTCGACAATTGGCTCTATTTGTGTCTTTGGTGTTTGCTGTTTACGACTACCTTCATCTTGACAGTTTACTTTCTTGTGCCTTGGTGGCGTGGGTTTTTTTTTAATGACAAACTGTACACTTGGGTGTCAGCGTGTATTCTTGACTGGTATCCAACTTGCATGATCTTGTTTCAGTCTTATTTCTCACAGCTAACAGCTTTGTCATTCCAAAGTATGTCGTGTATTTCCTCCAGGCTTTTTATGTATCTTTGTTTTGATGCACACACTGGAATAGGAACATGAAAGCTATATTCTCTGGCAGCGGCTCAGAATCTTCATCTGATTTAGTGTTATTATGTGTGTGTGTGTGTATGTCCAAAGCTCACTCTGAACATTGCTTTCCAGCACCTTCCTCCAAACTCTGCCAGGTTCGGGTACTAATATAACTGTCGCAGCAGCCTAGCGCCCAAGCATGCACCTAAACATGAGACGCATCCACCCTGGGTAAAAAAAAAGAAAGAGTTGTCTCGATTCAAACGATTGTAGTTTTATTTGTGCTCGTGTAAACTTTGTTGGCAGCTATAAGTGACACGCCTTGTTTTATTTGAGTTGTTTGTAACAAACTTACTACTGTTTGAGCACCAACGAAAAACTGCTTGTTAGCTGACAGTTTTCTGGATCCTATGGCGTAACTAAATACGGCAGTGGTTGAAGGAAGGAAGGATGTCGTAACCTAGTGCTTGGAGTTTGTGTCCAAAGTGGACTCTTCCAACTGTGAAGACAGGGCTTTGCTCTTTTTTGCCTAGCACTCACAGTGGGGAAATTTGGCTTTATTGTGTGCATGTCCAAAGTGGACTCTTCCAACTGAGGACAGGGCATTGCTCTCTTTTGCATAGCGCTTGCACAGTGGGGAAGTGTGGCGATATTATATGTGTGTCCAGGGTGGACTCCTCCAACTGTGAGGACAGGGCTTTGCTCTCTTTTGCATAGTGCTAGCACAGTGGGGAAGCTTGGCGTTATTATGTGTATGTCCAGAGTGGACTCTTCCAACTGTGAGGACAGTGTTTTTCTTTTCTTTGCACAGCGCTTGCACATTGGGGAAGTTCATTTCATTTCCTGGCCGCTGCAAAGCAGCAGGGGTTCATAGGTTGTGTAGAGAGAAGCTGGTGGCAGGCTCGCTGTGTAGAGTACTACTGGTAAGTCTGAAAGTTTTGCTAACCAAAAGCAATTGGTAGACTGTGTGTATACTTCTTCTTTTGTAGAGTGACCTTTATCATAATGAAGATTATGTGTGTAGAGTATGAGTTTGAACTCGGTAAGAATTTACTGAAATAATACAACCTGCAGTTATACCCTTCCATAAAATTCTGAGTGTCTGAGAAAATGTTTGCCTGATTGGGTTACCCAAGCTAAATGTTTTTTAACTAACTATAAAAGGCGATTTTTTGGTAAAATTAGTGAGCAGATGAACAAAATAATGCTATAGAAAAAAGGTTGACTAAAATAACCAAAACTCGTGCAACTTACAAGGAATATTTTTCTGTTGGAAGCCTGATCATTTGATGGAAATCGAACCAGAGGCCCACTGCACAGGGATGGGCCTTGTGAATACAGTTGTATTTGTCCGATTCTTCATTCAGGGAAATCGAACCAGAGACCCAGTGCTTGGGGATGGGCCTTGTGGGTGTAGTTGTATTTGTCAGTTTCTTCATTAAGGGGGATTGAATGAAAGACCAACTGCACAGGGATGGGCCTTGTGGGTGTATTTGTTGGGGTGTATTTGTCAGATTCTTCATTAATGGAAATTGAAACATTTAAATCAAGTGAAAACCTCTTGTGTATTTTTTATTATTTTTTAAATATTTAATTCCTTTCCAAAGGGAGCCCATGATGCTTGTTTGGTTTGGTTCCCTTTTTTTTTTTAAATGATCATCACAATCCAACATCTGTGATGAAGTTTTTGTTCTTCCTGTGCTGCCTGTGTAAGATTTTGAAAATACAAATTTTTCGTCTTGTTTTTCTTCTGTGATACTTCACTGTTGTGTATTTTGAAACATACTGCATGTCACTAACAGTGTTAAATGTTTTTAATAAGTGCTTGTTGCATATATTGGTATCTTGGTATGTTTGTTGTACATTTACTGTTGTATACCATGGGAAAATCACTCATAACCCCCCACCCCCACCCACCTAACACACACACCATCATTTGCAATAGGGTGATGTGAGCCGGTCTGGCCTAGTCTTGAGCTGTTAGGCTGGTAAGCATAAGGACCTTGGTTTGATTCAGCTTTGGTTCTCCTTTCTCTTGGTTATTAGTAGTACTGTAGCAACGGCAGATATGTGAGTCGGCCTTTGTGCTAATATCTTCACCGTTGAGAAATAAAGTTCAATCAATCAATCAATCAATCAAAGGTTGTGGTTTGTGGAGACCGTCTTTGTCCCCCACAATCAATGAAACATTAAAATGGCTTTCACCACTAACAATTTTATTGCAAAATCATTCCGGTGTACCATTAGGTATAGTCCCCCCCCCCCCCCAACACACACACCTCCTGGGCACTTTGGTCACTGCGAGTACCTCTTAGTTGCATTAGGCAAGTTTAACCAAAACAATTAGGGTAATCATCTCAGCCATACTGTTAGTGTTAGCAGCATGCAGGCTCTGCATAAAAAAGTTTTGTTAATTGTATGTTTACGTGCTAGTTCTGTCACCGTGCAGATGTAGGTGTACATGCAAAGAATATTTGCAAACTTCATCAGATCGTTGAAGCTTAAATGCCAAACATGATTATTAGCATGACTGATCTGAAGGAAGACTATGGTCTGCTCTGCCAGGGCACTGACCCAACTGGAACAGGTGTTTCTGAAGAAGGTCAGGCCTTTCCTCCTGCGGATCTGTAATTAATTAGTCCTGTTTGACATCTGAGCACGATCTGCAGTTAATCCTGTTTGACTTCTGAGCAGTATCTGCAGTTAATCCTGTTTGACATCTGAGCAGGATCTGCCGTTAATCCTGTTTGACATCTGAGCAGGATCTGCAGTTAACTCTGTTTGACATCTGAGCAGGATCTGCAGTTAATCCTGTTTGACATCTGAGCGCTAATCATTGACTTCATCTTCATTTTAATGGTGTGATAAAATTGCCAGCAAAACTGAAGCGACATATGCCCAGTACGTCCCGTTGAACTGGCCCCAAGCTGATTGCTGTGAAGCAAGTTTGGCTGACACTGCATAATATACATGGTCATGAGCACCATTATTTGTATGTGTTTAATGGCAAAACGTTGTCCTGGAGTTGCGCGTTCTTTGTATTTTCTCTCATTTACAGCGTAACTATTTACATTGCTTTTGTTTTCCTTTTTTTAGCAGTTGCCAAAGCTTCATATTTTCACAGTTGAAAAGTTTTGTTTTTTCGTACTTCCCATAGTTTTATTGACAGGCTTAACCTGTTTTTAGTCTCTTTACCACCTTTCTGCATGCCTTGTGTGCTCCCAAAATCCTGTGTGTTTTTTTGTTTTGTTTTTACCATCTGAATCCTGTGGGGATTTTTACCACCCTATTGTTGTCACAGCTGTTTTCCCCAAATCCTGGAGGGGTTTTCACCATTGGATTGTTGTCACAGCTGTTCTCCACAAATCCTCTGGGGATTTTTGCCGTCCAAATCTAGTTTGGATTTTTACTATCTGATTGTCATCACAGCCGTTTTCCCCTAATCCTGTAGGGTGTGTGTGTGTGTGGGGGGGGGGGGGGGGGGGGGGGGAAGTACTACCGAATTGTTGTCATTCTTAATGGGGCTGTTGTGGTTCAGCTCCAGTTGTTGACTGTAGTTGTGGCGCAGGCAGCAGGAGGTCAAGACATTTTTAAGCAGTATCCACTGCAAATAAGACAAGCCGTCCCTAATAAGCCTTACGGTTTCTGTGGACGTTAAGCACCACTGGCTATTTAAATAAGAGCAGGCACCACAAGTGAAAACGAAGGCAACACTTTTTGGGCAGAAGTGCCCTCACACGGCACCTGCGCAGTAGCCCCCTGCTAAAGATACTGGGTTGCAGCTAGTTAGTACACATATACATCTAACTGGATTTTAAGATCCTGTCAACAACGCAGTTTGTAGTACCAAAATGGCTAGGTCTGCAAGGGTTCTAGTTCAGAGCTCAGTGCAACATGAAGTGCATGAGAAAGGAAAATCCAGCATGGCAGTAAAGATTTAAAACAAAGAGCGATCAAATAAATGGGTGGGTGGGAGGGTAAGGGGGGGGGGGGGGGGGAGGGCGGCAATCTGTGTTTTGAATTGAGGTGTAGGCAACCCTCCCCTTTGTCAAACTGAGGGTGAAGAACTACAATGACGCTGAAGAGAAGACTTTATATGGTTATGAAATGCTGCCTACTGTAAAATATACAATGTGTGAAATCTTGTTCTTTTAGTAACAAGGTTTCTAATAGTCAGACTTAGTCATAATATATATGTATTTATATCATATCATACACAATTTGTATCTTAAAGTTACAACACTTGTTTAACTGTCAAGATCAATTAAAAATTATAATAATATGCACTTGTTTTATTATTGCATGTGTGAAAAATTCCCATTTGCATTCAGTACCAAAGCATCAGCTGTAACAGAAAATTAGCAATACAGTTACATGCAGGCAGTTCTGCCTGTTAACATGTACTTGATGTACAATAAAAGCATGGATTCCATGCTTATGAACCTACCATTAACATTTTATGAACACATGCACACATACACTCATATTGGCAAGCACACACACACATGCATGCATGCATGCATGCATGCATGCACCCACACCACACATAAACACAACACACATAAACACAACACACACACACACACACAATGGGTAAAAGCACCATCTCCTATTCACAGGTATGCTGACCCACAACACTGAATAAAGAAATGCCTTGAACAATGGGTTGAACGAGCATTCTGGATTTATGAGTGATACATCCAAATAAAGAGTCGAGCAAGAAAGTGTGAAACAGTTCAACACTGCAAAACTCAATCAGCCAAAACCAAATGTAGCATCCATGCATTGACACGCAGCACATGAGTCAGACGGATCTAAACAACAACAAAAATCAAATTGCTCCCCCCCACCCTGATTACTTTTAAATACGACCAATCCCCCCCCACCCCTCTCCAGTCCCAGACAGAGAGAGAAAACCAACCAACACAAAACATGCAATGAGAACCTATCCTGCTTTTCTGAAATATGATGTGTAACTGTTCTCACTCATGCTTTTCTGAAACATGATGCATAATACTCACTGACACAGACTAATAAATACAATCAATTTCCCAGGTATATATATGTACGTGTGCCACCAACTACGAATGTGTTTTTTGCATGCTTTGTTGATACTTGGGTGGTGCCACATGGTGCCACATCAAGTGAGAACATTGGTGACAGTCCCACTCCCACCCCAATGATAGAGAAACAAACAAACCAACCCCAAGCTCTTTTCTGCAACATAACACACAAACTAACAGTTACAATCAATTTGGCAGGTGTCTAGGTGCACCACTGACTATGATTACAAATGTGTGTTTTGCACGCTTTGATGATACTTAGGTCTGGGTGCATTTGAGAGTGTCGGCATTTGAGAGTGTTGGCAACTAGTCCTACCCCCACCCCAAAGAGAGAGAAACAAACCAACTTGAAACTTCTAATCAATCCCGACTTTCTGTGACATGATGCATAACACACAGGGTAACAATTACAGTCACACACAGGGTAACAATTACAGTCACACACAGGGTAACAATTACAGACACACACATGGTAACAGAGTCACACACAGGGTAGTGATAAGTATATAACAGTCACACACAGGGCACAGTCACACACAGGGTAGTGATAACAGTCACACACAGGGTAACAATTACAGTTACACTCAGGGTAACAGAGTCACACATAGGTAATGATAACAGTCACACACAGGATAACAATTATGGTTACATGCAAGGTAACAGAGTCATGCAGGGTAATGATAACAGTCACATACAGGGTAACAATTACAGACACAGGGTAACAATAACAGTCCCACACAGGGTAACAGTTACAGTTACACACAGGGTAACACAGTCATACACATGGTAATGATAACAGTCACTGGGAAACAATCACAGTTACACACTGAGTAATGATAACAATTTGCTACACACGTGTCAGAAGCACATCACTGACTACAAACGTGTGTTTTGCATACTGTGCTGATGCTCCGGATGCATTTTCTGGTAGTGCTGCATCAGGTAAGGGCGCCGGGTCAGAGCCTTGCCGCAAATCTCACACTTGAACTGTGGCTCTGTGTGTTTCAGCTGGTGCTTCTTGAACGCGTACTTGTCGCGGAACGTCTTTTTGCACGCCTCGCACTCAAACTGCCAGGTGTCCAAGTGGGTGCTCATGTGAGTCTTCAGGTTGCACTTGTAGGTGAACTGCTTGCTGCAGACGTCGCAGGCGAACCGGGCCTCCCTGTGCTGGTGCATGTGGGCCGACAGGTATTCAAAGCTCTTGAACGCCTTGGAGCACACCTCGCACTTGATGAGTGAGGTAGATGTGCCAGAGCCGGAGCTGGAGGACAGGTGGAGACCGACTGGGACGTCTCTGCGAAGGCTGGTCTGGCGTTTGTGGGACACTGATGCCCCTCTGTGCCACTTTACGTGCTGGTAGAAAAGGACGATGTTGCTGGTGGCGTCTCCACAGGACGGGCACTGGAACACCTCCTGGTTGTGGTCGGGGTGCGATGGGCACCTCCCGGTGACCAGCTGCTCACTGCAGATTACGCACTGGTGACTGGCGTGTCTGCTGATGGCATCTTTATCGACGTCCACCCCCATCTTTTTGAGGCCGCGGACTCGGTGATCCAAGGATGGCCCACACTGGTGAGATTTGAGCAGGTGCTCGTTGAGTAAATACCGAACTTTGAACATCTGAGAACAGATGTCGCACTGGAAGGCCTTTGTCGTCAAGTGAACAGCTTTGTGGTTGTTGAGAGAGCTATTGTGAACGAAGCCAGCCCCACAGATGTCACAGAAATAGCGTTTGACACCAACGTGTCCGGCAATGTGCTTGTCAAATGACGTCCTTCCCGAGAACTCAGCTCCACAGATGTGACACAGACTGTTGAAGTCATGACACGCCTTCTTGTGGGCAGAGAGCGCGAAGGTTCCAGGCTGAACTTTTCCACAAATGTCACACTCCACTGGTGCTTCACCAGAGTGCTTCCGCCTAATGTGAGCTTTCAGGGAATACCTGTTCATGAAAATCTGTGCACAAAACTCGCATGTGATGTTCTGCTGAGTTCCTTCCATCCTAGTTTGGTGGGTCTGGATGTGCTGTTTCAACCTCAGTTTGCTGGAGAACACCTTACCACAATACATGCATTCCTGGCCATGTTTGCTGCTAATATTAGAAGTTGGGCTGAAGCTTTCTGCATGATCTGCATTCCGTTTGAACCTGACAGAGATCTTTCTCTTGGAGTTGGCTCTGTTTGCATACTGAGACAACCCCTTTCTGGAACTCAATTGCCTTTTCGGTTTCACAGATTTTGTTGCAGTTGCTCTCTCATGCTCGCCTGAAGGATCAGCACCCTGGCTGCCCTTGCTTTCCTTGACAAGCATTCCTGTGTCTTTTGGTGACGTTCCTTCGGTTACGCCTTCAGCTGCTGGTTGGCTCAAACTAAAGCTGGTGGAAGTGTGAGCTAATGACTTTGTATCGACAGTTTTGCTTTCTCTCCCAAAACATCCATGGGAAACTGGCATGGAATTCATCAGCAGCACGTCAGCACTTTTATCTGGTGGAGCAAAGTCTTCTGCCTCAGGAAACAAACCTGACTGGTTATTCAGGTCTTGCTGCTGAAACAGCTCACAACCAAAATGCAGAGATGGGGTATTAATATCAGTCAAACCTGTCTGGACTGTTTGCGAGTCATGAAAACTCTTCTGAGACGGACACACTGATTTGTCCTGCTGCAAAAGAGTTAATGCTGATGCGCTGATTTCGTTGGAATCCTCCCTGAGAGTCCTCCGCCTTTCTTTATTTTGTGCACGATTTACAGTTTGTCCCTTTTGCCCATTTCTGCAATAAGCAGCCTCATCCAAATTCAGACATGTGGTGGATTTACCAGAGAAAGAGCACAGGATCCAGCTGATGAGAAAACCCTGAACAAATGCACGGGTTGCACTCATGAGAATACGTTCACAAAGTGCAGAGCAGCACACCTGTTTCTGGTTGAATACTCCTGCACCACCGACTCTAGCACTGCTGCCTTCAGTGAGACCCTTGTGGCAGGTGACACAGGCCTGGTTCTGGCGACAGCAAGCGGTGGTGGACAGAGCTTGCAAATGGTGTGTGATCTCCATGGCAAGATGGCACTATGTGTTCGTCAGCATCTGACCAAGAGTTCCTGTCGCTCTTCTTCTGCAGTGTTAGTGACAGGAGTCCACTATTTGGGAACCTGCTGCTTCAACTGCATGTTGAGGTGATGCAGCAACATGTTGAGGTGATGTAGCAACATGCTGAGGTGATGCACCAACATGTTGAGGTGATGTAGCAACAAAGGGCAGGCAGCCTCCTAAACAGGTCTTTACTGATAGAAATGATGATTCTGCAGGTCCACTGTGGAACAAAAAACAAACAAAAAAACCCATTGAAGTTTTAAACTCTCCCCACTTTACTCCTTGTGCCTACATAACTTTTTCCTCTTTTGTGTGATGTAGGACTCAGCTGCTACAACTACAATGCAACACACATCATCAAGTCTTCTTTGACACTGGACATAAAAAACAAAGAACTACTCCCACGAAGTAAAACTACAAGGAATCTATCTTGGTTCATTCATATGATCATCAATACCATCAATGTACCACACCGATACAACTCTATTATACAACATAAGCAATACTCCCATTCCCAATAGTGCCAAATGCTACTGTTTAGCACTAAGTCCATTCATGCATGTATGTATGCATGCGCATGTCTATCATAAAAAAAGAAGAGGAAAATTATATAATTTAAACAATAACAATTAACAGCCACTGCCTAGGTCTACATAAATTTACCCCTTCATCGTGGTACCTCTCACTTCATAGTAATTAGTATCTAGTACATAATACAATGACACGGTTTGCAAGGTGACAGTAACAAAGTGCACGTAAATTTCAAATTACATCCCTTAGGCTAGCTTGGTGGCACTGGGTAATTTTGGAGAGACAATGAAGGTGGAACCCAATGGACATGCTAGCAAAGTCGATCAGTATTAATTGAGGCTTTGAAGTGGTTTTGTGAAATACATAAGTTGCTTTGCACTGTCCCCACCTCCTTAACATTTATTTCTCTGGAGGTGGCTAACTGGTCTCTTCGGTCTTATGTGTCAGAGCACAGGAACAAGCTATTCATAGACCTGTACCTGAGCCCCCCCCCCCCCCCCCCCAAAAAAAAAAAACCTGTCCCTCGTGTGCTTTCTGTGGACAGTAAGCAACATGAAAGAATGAGTGGTTCTCAGTCTGATACAATCAGTTATTGCTCCACTTAAGAGTGGGCCACGGGTTCATTTGTTGCTGTACAATAAAACCAGACTTACTGTCAAGTCTCTCTGACATAAATGATCAGGATATAAAACAGAAATATACACAGGATCCATGCTTATGGTCACGAGTGTAAAAGATTCGTAGAGCAGACAGTTGAAAATTAAGGAAGGGTCTAGGATACCTCCTCAGCTGCTTCGTAAAAGTAACAGATATATCTTGCATCACCACGATTGGGAAATTATACTAGCTGAAGCATTTCATACACTAGTACAACTGGGCAGCATTGTCGATGATTTCTCCATATCTACGAGTCCACCAAACTATCCTATGTTATGCCAATATAGACTATTCTTCACTTGCCAAACTGATGAACTGTTCAAGATTTTTCTTCTTTTCTCACGAACAGCAGCAGTCTTCAAACAAATGCAACACTCGGCAGTTTTTATTTTTGATTGATCTCTAAACTGGGGCTGTCTGTATTAGATGCAGGTTAACGGGTATAAGAATCATACAGTTGAAGCCAAAAGAACGTTTTACAGAACATACCACTCATCAATGGCTTTGCAGTCACTGAGTCAGAGTTACTACTACCTGCATCAGTCTTGCGTATTTTTCGAGTGTTGCAGACGCCATGGACTCGACTCGTCCTTGACCCGGAAATGCTTCATTTCTAAAGGCAACAAAATACCAAGTACGAATTCCCTCAAGTTAAGAACAGTACCATATCGGAATATATGCTTCCTTTTTTTCTTTTTTCTTCTTGTTTTTTGAGGAAACTACTGTAACGAATTTGGAAAACGGAGAGAGAGAGAGAGAGAGAGAGAGAGAGAGAGAGAGAGAGAGAGAGAGAGAGGCGAAAAGACTTTGCATGGTTTATTGTTGTAGAAGATGGGGTTGAGCCAATTAATTCAAAACTGTGCATTTGCAAATAAACAAAGATTAAATGTGTGTGTGTGTGTGTGTGTGTGTGTGTGTGTGTGTGTGTGTGTGTGAGAGAGAGAGAGAGAGAGAGAGAGAGAGAGAGAGAGAGAGAGAGAGAGAGAGAGAGAGAGAGAGAGGTGACAACATTAAAACAAATATTACCATGCTGATTCTGGAGTCAGTTGTTTTTAGACTTTGATAATCAAATCAGGATGTGTGACAAATGATTAAAAGTACCTTCAGAATCATAATATGAATATTAGGATTGCTACTTTTTCCAAATAATGCTTAGAACAAAAAATCAAATGACTACTAACTATTCAAATACTGTACAGAGACGCACACATGCATGCACACATGCATGCATGCATTATTTTCCACCACCTTATCACTTTACCGTATCTAATAAAAACAAGTTCAGTTTTTTTCAGTGTGTCGGTCAGAGTGTGTAAGTGAGAGAGTGTGTGTGTGTGGATGGGGGAAAGGGGGGGGGGCAACTGGATTTAATAAAAAGCAACACTCAGAACGTATTGTTTTGTCCCATAGAGTAAAATTAGGTAAAGGCTCCCTAGGCTATAAAATTTCAAACAAGGGAAAGACAAATCTGACTCTACCATTACCAATTGTGCTTATATGAAGAACAAAATGTCACTTCATCTATCAGTTGCCCGCACCCCCCCCCCCCCCCCCCCCAACTTAAAAAAAATCAAAAATCTTCTTGGTTGGGTTGGGGGAAAAAAATGAGAAGTAAGTCTTTTTTTCCCTCCCTAAATCTCTTTTGGACACTGTTAAAAACTGTTATGTTCTTTGCTATTGTTAGTTAGACATACAACATAATCAATAGAAGAACTGCAGACATCATGTTTTTACTACTGTATTCTACTAAATAATGCTATGGTAAAAAGTACAGAGAAGGAAGGAAGCGGTCTGCTTGGGGGTGGAATGCCAAGTGCCCTCATGATGGAGAAACACATACCTTTGTCTAAAAGCCTTTGCCAAATAAGGACATTACGGTCTAGATGCTAAAGGAACCACTAAGCATAGGTGCTTTACATAGTTACTTTTATTAGCTCTAAGACTCTTGTACATTACACTTCCTTCCCCCTTAACGAAGGCGACACTACCACGAACGAATGTAGTGGCCCAAGATGCCCGATACAATAGACGACTCCACACGGTGGATCTCATGCAACCGACAATAGCTCAGTTAGCTGTTATGATTGTCCTTTGAAGCACTGTCTTGGATCGAGTGAGTCAATGCACATTCACAAATCAAATTTTGTAGGTGGTTTCCGGATCCTTGTTGATCATCAAACACCATCCGTCTCTGCTGGCTTGGGCTGTGGGTTTGGTACCAGAGTTTTGTCTGATGTCCTCCCCTGGCGGCTGGCAGCTGGACTGGATACTGCAGATGTAGTGGATCCCTCAGGGACAGGCACAGGTGACAATATCTCAGGGGAATCAGGATTCAGGGAGTGTGTGGGGTTACGCACCTCTGGAATCAGACTGGTGGGCCTACTGGGTGAGTTAGGATGGGCCTTTGTCACCTGTGTGTCTGGCAGTGGGGCGCATGGAGGTGCCGCCACTAACTGGTCAACATGTACATGGATGATTCTGTTGTTGACATTCACCATGTACGCCACTGGACCCGGGGCTTGAACTACAATACCTGGAACCCATTTCTCGGATCCCTGGAACTGAAGAACAGCAACGTGATCTCCTGGCCGAAACGTCCGCATCTGCCTGGAGTTCTGGTTGTGCTGTTGCTTCTGCTGCATCTGCTTCCGGCGAACAGTGGCCTCCTGGTCTGGCGTCAGCAACGTGAGACGTGTCCTCATTTGTCGCTTCAAAAACAGCTCTGCAGGAGGCACTCCTGTTGTAGCGTGTGGCGTGGACCGGTAACTCAGAAGCAAGTTTGCAAGCTGATGATCAACACTAAGTCGTGAAGCAAGCTTGAGACCTTTCTTCAGAACTTGGACCCTTATTTCAGCAGTTCTGTTGGTTGCAGGATGGTATGGAGCAGACCTGGTGTGTCTGATTCCATTCTGTCTCATGAAGTCACTGGTCCGAGGTGAATTGAGGACCGTTGTCACTATTTCTTCTGGAAAGCCATAGGAAGAGAAAAGGTGACGCAGAATGCTGATGGTTTTCTCTGTTGTCTTTGTCATGGCGAAGAACTCTGGCCACTTGGAGTGGGCATCGGTGGCCACGAAGAAATATTTCCTGTGAATAGTCAATATGCACTCTCTGCCAAGGACATGTAGGCCATGACCACGGCTGAAGTGGTGCCGTTGGCAGAGTGTTGCACAGTCATGGCAAGTCTTCACCTTCCCTTCAATGTCTGTGTCGATGTTGGGCCACCAGACATAGCTGCGAGCAAGGGCTTTCATTCTGTGGATGCCTGGATGCTGATCATGTAGCTCCTCAAGCAGCCTGTCGCAGAAAGTGGGAGGTACCACGACACGTAGACCCCAGAGGAAAAACAGCAGAGTGAACTAAATCATACTTAAGTTGGCAAACTGATTCTGTGCAACTTGTTGCATTTCTAATGGATACTAACCAGGTTTGAAGTCAGGGTGTATTTTTGTGTAATGACGCTGAAGGTTCAGGTTTCGAGTGAAGGGTTTCTCACACAAGACGCATGTAAACTCGCTCTCTCCATGCATTCGAACATGACTCTTCAGTGCAAAACCATGCTTGAAAGTCTTGTGACAAATGTTGCATCTGAAGTCTCTGGAGTCTGAATGGATGGGCAGATGGGCCATTAAGTTGCACTTGTAGGTGAATCGCTTTCCACAGATTTCACACGAAAATCTTTCTGCCCTGTGTTGGTGCATGTGAACTGACAAGTATGGCTTTTTCTTGAACTGTTTTGAGCACACCTGGCACTTAAAAACTGACTCACTCATGCCATCGTCAGTCTTTGGTGAAATGGATTTAACTCGGGAGTGTTTCCGAACAACCCTGCTGTTCCTGATTTTGCTAGTAGTAGTGTTCAACCCCCTATGGAGTTTGACATGCTTATAAAAGGAAATTACTTTGTCAAAAGTCAAACAGCACTCTGCGCACTTGAAGACTCTTTGACATTCTGCAGGATGTGACGGGCATTTGCCGGTGACCAGTCTCTCACCGCAGATAATACACTGGTGATTGGCATGTCTGGCAACTGCTTCCTTGTCCACTCTGACACCCAACTTGGCAAGAACCCGAAGCCGTTTCTCGAAGCACGGGCCGTTGTGATGTGCAACCAAGAGATGCTGATTCAGGAGGTACTGGGCCTTGAACATTTCTGGGCACCTGTCACACTGAACGGACCTTTCACTCACATGGACAAACTTGTGTTTATCGAGGGAGGTTTTGTGCACAAAACCCACACCACAGACATCACAGAAATGACGCTGGACGCCTTCATGTGCGAGGAGGTGTTTCTTAAAAGAGGTCTTGACGGTGAACTTGACGCCACAGATGTGGCAGACCTGGCTGAACCTGTGGCAGTTGTACCGGTGAGACCGCAGAGACAGGCTGCTGTTGAAGTGTTTGCCGCACTGACCGCACTCCTGCAATCCCTCCCCAGAATGCAGTCGGCTTATGTGCTTCTTCAAGTAGCTTTCAACCTGAAATTCTTTCTCACAAAACTCACAGTGAAAATCACCTTCCTCTTTAACCTGCCTTTTGGTTGATTTTGTTTTCTTTGGAGCTTTTCTTGCCAGCACTTCCCCCTCTTTGAGGAAGCTCAAGTTCTTAGAATTGTCTCCAAGTCCAACAGTTTCTGTGTCTGATTTGCTAAATGACATGCTTGAAGAACTGTCAACAGCGATTTTATTTGTACCCATTTTCCACCTTCTGGACCAATTCATCCGTGTTTGTCTCTTCTGTGGTTTTCTCATCGTGGTTTTCACTGCTGTGGCCAACTGGGAGCATGCTGGGAATGCTTCTGTCCCTGTATGTTTGATGCACATCTGAAGCATGCTAGGTAAACATTTAGATGTACTCTCAACTTTAAGGTCTCTCAGCTTGCTGACTTCAACAGAACTGCTGTCAGCACTGACTGGCAATGAAGAGACTGCGTTCTGAAGGATCTGACGGGGCAGACCTTCGGTATTCAATGGCAGGGCTACGGCAGATCTGTAATAATCCGTGTCAAAGTCATTGCCGGGTTCAGAGATTGGAAGCTTAGCGTCAGTAACGTCTGCACCAACATTTTCAGTGCAGGATTTCCCACTAGGAATGCTCAGGTCATCGCTGCCTGTAATGGTGTCTGGTTCTAATTTGTAATCCAAGACAGGACCCAAGCCATTAACTGCCAACTTGGCAGACTCTGAGCTTGAAGCTTGCAAAGTCTGTGCACGCCCATTTTCCACTTTGGAAAATTCTTGGTTCATGAACCCTGCTTCAAACCTGCTCACAAATCCATACAGAATATCACAGACGAGATAACTGAGAAGAAAACCCTGGAGCCATCCAGCGCCTTGAACGCAAAATTGCTCACATGGTGCGGAACACACGAGAAAGGTCTGTTTGAGTGGACCAAACCTGCACTGCCTTTTCTTTCCAGCTCTTAAAAGTTTGCAACAAGCGGCACACAACTGAGGCCGAGGCTTCCCCAGCATGCTGTACTGTTGATACTCCGCTGTCAGATGATCCGTGGCACACTGCTGGACAGAACGACGGATTAACACTGCAACAGTCTATCAACAGGATCCACTGACAGACGAACACCACTGAAGTATAATTTAGCACTGCACCTCAGTTGGAGTATCATTGGAAGGACTTTTGTCGATTCTGCACAGAATTTGACTCCGGAGGAATATCGGAGCGGGCACAAAGCCTAGCAGATAACCGTCACCCATCCGTTTGGTGACCACGCTTGATCGTGCTTGAACTTTCGCTTTCGAGAGCGAGTGCTCTTGCTCTGCGCAAACGCCCACAGTGGATGCCTGGAAGAGGGAAGCGCACCATGCCTCCACATGCATCATTGATAAGTGGCACTGTCGTTAAACTTATAATTTACACCCGAGAAGACAGACATTCCTCGGCGGCATAAACTCACTTATCCACGGCAGCAGCTGATTCAGGACATCCGCGAACGTGCGTTTCTAGCGAAATTCTGACCCGGAAGTAAATAGAACACAATCTAGCTGCTAAATTCTAATTGCACCGTTTGAGAATGACTGGCATGAGGCCCTCCAGCTCGAAAACTAATGCCATCGTCACAAGGTGGCAGCTACGAAACAAGCATGGTACGGTAATCGTTGTGCTCTCTGTCTATATCTCGCTCTCTCCTACACCTGCCCCCCCACCCCACCCCCCGCATGCCGTAAGATTGTTGCGGACTCTACACAGTGACAGTACATGTATGTATGTGTATCTGTCGGTAGTTTGTGTACACACTGTATGATGTGTAGCTTATGAGTCGTGTATTGCACACTGCATGTGTAGGTAGTGTGTGTGTGTGCACTGTGTGTAGCTGTAGGCAATGTGCGTACTATGTGTGTGTGTGGGGGGGGGGGGGGGGGGGGAATTATTCACATGTAGCAGTAGGCTGTGTATAGTATACATGCTGATTGCCACAGCAACAGAAAGGGAGAGTCGGTGGCGCAGAGCAAGTCTCAAAAGCCAAAGTTAAGCACAATCAAGCATAATCACCAAATGGATGGGCGGTGACCATTATGTGCTAGGCTCAAGTGGCACCCACCCTGAGATTTCTCCACAGTCAAAAGTCTGTGCAGATTCTACAAAAGTTCTTTGGATGGGATTATAAACTGAGGTCCCTCCCATGTGTATACACATGCAAAGATATCGCATAATTATATGTATGTTCAAGATCATGTAGTCCTTGTCAGGATTAGACAGATTATGGAAACGGAGTGGCTATTCGCACCGCTGCTCGGCGAATAATTTGTCTGATGCTCCTTATTCGCACAGCCGCTCTGTGTACTGTCATCACTCATTCGCTTCTTTGCAGAGTGGCAGACAACCAATCACAGTACCTGATTTATATCACATGATCACTTGCTGCCATTTCAAACTATGAACCGGTTGTAAGATGGAGGTAGGGTTTCTGTGGACGTTAAGCACCATGTTTACTTACTTACCTTCGACAGCTAGAGCGAATCTACGAAGTGTAAAAAAGCCGTTTCTAAGGCAACTAGCATTCAGTTTTGCACAGTGGCCAGCCACAGTGTAAATAGTGCCAATGAAAAAGTAGTAGAGGGACAACCCAAGTACGAAGAGAAGTTTAAGTATGCATCTGAATAAAAACTAAGATGCAAGCACTTTGGAGCTGGATAAAGAACTAATGTTCCATTCTGCTGACTTTTTTTCCAGAAGACTCAATTTTTTCAATTTTTATTAAACTTTTCTGTATGGCTCTTGTTGAGCAGCTAGAACTGATATTGGTAGGTGGTATGTGCAGCCGCTCAGTTGCTGCCATGTCAGGGCACTGGTCTTATGCGGCATCTGATATATAACATCCGGCGTTTTAAATTTTGTATTGTGTGTCCATTCCTTTTTTATATTTTTCCTTCATCTTGTATCGATAACACACACGCACACAGGTGACCCTGTGTGGTTGACAGAACATTAAAATCCAGTTACTAAGTAACTTGTGTTGTTTGGTTGCAGTGGTGTTCGTATGCTTTCCATTTATTCAAACCAACGCGAAAGCCGTCTTCAGCCGTGCCGAAACTATTCCTGTCTCAATCAGTCTATCTTGTCTTCTCTTTTTCTCGGGTCTTCTCCCAACCCGTGCAACAAATTAACACTGAGTCATTCAATCCACTGACCATTTCTCATCCAGTTGCATGGCAAACACGTTCACACATACACTGCACTCCCTTTCTCTCTCTTGCTGCCCCTCCCTTTCTTTCTCTGTCACACACATATAAATTCCTCCCCCCCTCCCCCACTCCCTTCACTGACCCCCAATCACTCGCTCCCACTCCGACCACTTGAAACGATTGTGAAACAACTAAAACACTCGGGAAGCATCAAATCCCACATCATTTACATGGGGGGCTGAAGACTGCAAAAATCCTACTGGCAGAAAGCAGGCTATGAATGAAACTGAGAGGATGGCAGAGTTCCAGACGCAAGAAAGCTGCAATGTGCCCAAATTGTAGGTTAATTGCAATGCAAATTCTATACTATACTTCACAACCCCTAATAAACAAGTAAGTAAACATGGTACTTAACGTCCACAGAAACCATAAGGCTTATTAGGGACGGGGAGAAGGGGGGAAGGGGGTATGGACTGAGGTGGGGGGAGTAAGTAAGTAAACATGGTGCTTAATGTCCACAGGAAACCGTAAGGCTTATTAGGGACGGGCGGTGGGGGAAGAGGGAGATTATATACCTATCGCTACACTGTTACCACCAGAATGATTCCTGCATTAAGATGGGCAGCGATGAGAGCCATTTTAATTGTGAGGGACAAAGTCACAACAGACCGTGTCCACAAACCACAACTTTTGAAGAGAAAGGAGAGCTGGAGCACGGTATCGAACCGGGCCGAGGTCCTTACCGCTCACCAGCCTACTGCCTTACCGCTAGGCCAAACCGGCTCTCAAAATAAACTCTAATAAACTATGAACAGTAGCAAAAAATACGGCGCAGCGAGTCACTATTTTCCCAGCTGTGCGAATAAGGAAACCACCAACCACTATTCGCAGAGCCGCTGTGCCAATAAGAATCCACGGGCCACTATTCGCACAGCCGCGCTGCCAATAAGAATCCACGTATCATTAATTCGCACCAACATAACCCAGGATGCACTGAAAGTGTGAGTCTTCATAATGTTAAAGTTGGACACTATATGAAAGAAGAAGAAAATGACGCAAAATTACACTGAACTTATAGTCATATAGTCACATTTACTATGGTTGAAGTCTGTAAGCTGGAAACAGGTAAATTGTATTATTTTATGTTTGTTTGTTTTTTTGTGAAAAAAGTTAGAAATACTTTATTCAAAGCTTTATATATATACTTGGCCATGAACTCTTTAACACATCTTTTTAATTTGCTGAGCAATGAAGCTTTTTTTCTTTAAAAAAGAAGAAGAAAAAAAGGTACATTATATAATGTAAGTATGTGAAATTACATCAGTAACAACTATTTCTACATGATTGTTTACCATAATTCTGACAATAACTCATTGTCTTTGTTTATTTGCAGGTTGAGAGGCCGAGCAAACTTGACATTCACAGCTGCGAGAGCAAGACTCCACCACCTTGATCGTAATCTCCACACTGATGAAAAACATGGAGGACTCCACAATAGGGCCTGCTGACGTCAAGTTTCAACAGCCACCATCAAAGCTTTGCTGTGTGTGTCTCAAAATTTTACCGTCATGTCAAGAAGGCCGTGCATTTCACAGAGCACACATTGTGAATTCCACGACAGTGCAAGTGTGCTCATTCTTATGCAAGCAAAGCGTTCTGCACATCACAGGCTTTGTGCAGGGCTTCGCTCTCAGTTCCATCCTCTTGCATTTCTTCACAAAGCTGCTGATGAATGATACTCCGCCCAGCAATGCCCCAGGAACTGTGGCGGACTTTAAAAGCTTTCCACTCGCCATCAAAGACAATAACGGCACCATTGTGTTTGGGAGCTGCGAGACAGCAGTCCCAGACTGCGAGGCCAAAGATTGCGGTGAGATTGCGGCAGATTTGGAGGACTCAGTTTCAGCTGATTTGGCCCACACTGCCAGGTATGACAGTTCGACAGAACGTGAATCTCTTGATCTGGATGTTTCATTCAGAGAAACAGAAATCTCAACAAAAGTTTCACCAGAGTTTCCAAAGAAAGGCAGTGCTCAAGTTCCGAGAAAACGAACAGCATTCCATAGAACTAGGGACCCAAACCCCAAATCTAAGA
This sequence comes from Alviniconcha marisindica, assembly GCA_018857735.1. Taxonomy (NCBI): domain Eukaryota; kingdom Metazoa; phylum Mollusca; class Gastropoda; family Provannidae; genus Alviniconcha; species Alviniconcha marisindica. Next base: position 448,681 of record JABMCL010002489.1, on the reverse strand, counting down.
CAAAGAAGAGACTTAGTGTGTCAAAAGATAAAAAGTCAGCCCCCAAGATCCAAACACAAAAAGCCTTCAAGACTAAAAATGGGATCGCAAGGCTGCAACGGGTAGACCATGAAAACAAGAAGACACTGCCGCTAGAAAAAGATATTGCTTGTGCAAGTTCGCACCAAAAAGAAAGGTTATTAGCAAAATCAGTTCATGGTTGTGAGTGTGGGGAGGTTTTCACCAGCAAAAAGCGATTAAAAAAACATCAAAAGGCTCACAGTGGTAAAACTGAAGATGCAAGTCCTGGTCACCAACCTGCATGCGAGGTCTGCGCAAGAGTGTTTCAGAGTCGGTGGCATTTGAACTACCACACAAAAAGAAAGCATTCGGGAGAGGGACATCAGGAATGTGATGTGTGTGGCAAATTGCTGTCTGGAGCATTTGACTTGAGCGAACACAAGCGAAAAGCTCACAGCATCAACTACCTGTGTGACATTTGCGGGAGCAAGTTCTTCTCAAGCAGCGCTCTTGCTGGGCACCTGGCTATGCACACTGGCATCAAAAGTTTCTTCTGCGAGGAGTGTGGCATGGGTTTTGTGCGGAAAACATCCCTGACTAACCACCAGGCTCTCCATGCGAAGGTGGCAGCATTTCTGTGTCACGTCTGTTCGCAGTCTTTCAAGACTCGAGCAAGGCTCTACGACCACATGATGAATTTGCACCACAGCGGACCGTACTTTGACAATCGAGTGAGACGCCTCAAAACCATGGGAATACAGGTCAACAGAGAGGCTGTCTCCAAGCTTGCCAATGGCCTGTGCGCGATCTGCTCCGAGAAACTTACCAACGGGAGGTGCGCACTTCATCCAGGCTCGGTGCAGCAAGCTTTCACGTGCACTTTGTGCGGGAAAAGTGAAAACGACATTGTTTCGCTGTATTATCACTCTAAATGGCACAAGGGAGAGGCAGAAGAGAGTTCCAGCATGTCCTCCGCATCACTGCCCTCCCACGGACTGCTGAGCTACGAATGCCGGACCTGCTTCAAGAAGTTCAAGAACAAGAACTACCTCCTCAAGCACACGCAGCAGCACAGGGACAAGCGCTTCTCCTGCGACGTCTGCGGGAAGAGTTTCACCTACAAGTGCAACCTCAAGTCGCACCTGACGGCCCACTCGCAAAGCCGCCCCTTCGAGTGCAGCGTCTGTCACAAAGCGTTCAAGCTGAAGTACACGCTGGATGTTCACCGGCGGCACCACTGCCGGGAGGTGGACGCCTTTAAGTGTCAGGTCTGCGGCAAAGGTTTGATCCGCAAGGAGTCCCTGATGAAGCATTACAGAACGGTGCACCCAGAATCTCACTTCAGCATTGCTGTCGACACTAGTCACGACAGCTGAGCAACGCAGTGTCTAGGAAGTGTTCCAGAGAGGTGCACCCAGAATCTCACTTCAGCAGTCATGACAGCTGAGCTATGCAGTGTCTAGGAAGTGTTCCAGAGAGGTGCACCCAGACTCTCACTTCACTGTTGCTGTTGACACTTGTCATGACAGTCGAGAACTCTACGCAGTGTCTAGGAAGTAAGGGTTCCAGAGAGGTGTACACAGAATCTCACTTCAGTGTCACTGTCGACACTAGTCATGAGATTTGAGCTACACAGTGTCTAGGAAGTGTTCCAGAGCCATGCACCCAGACTCTCATTTCAACGTCACTGTTAACACATGTCATAATAGCTGAGTTACAAAAGGACGACAGAGCGGTGCATCCAGACTCTCACTTCAACGTAACTGTTGACACTTGTCATGACAGCTGGGTTATAGAAGTGTTCCAGAGTGGTGCACCCAGAATCTCACTTCAGTATTGCTGTCAGTGTTCATCATGATAGTTAAGCTACAGTCTCTACAGAAGCGTGACAGAGCAGTGCTCCCAGAATCTCACTTCAGTGTCACTGTTGACACTTGTCATGACAGCCAAGGTACAAAACCATGACAGAATGGTGCACCCAAGATCTCATTTCAACGTAACTGGTGGAAATCTCATTTCAACATAACTGGTGGAACTTGTTATGGCAGCAGAGCTACAGTCAGAATCTCACTTCAACATCACTGTTGATGATCTCACTTCATTATGTTCGTCATGAGAGCTGAGCTACAATCTCTAGGGAAGTATTACAGAGTGGTGCAACCAGAACCTGACTTTAGCTGTTGTTGACGTTCATCACGGCAGCTGGACTACAGTCTCGAGAGAAGCAGACAGTGAGGCAAAATATTTGCAAATGTGTATGTCGGCAGTGTCTTCACTTTTGCAGACAGTGTGATTGCGTGTGTGTGTGTGTGTGTGTGTGTGTGTGTGTGTGTGTGTGTGTGTGTGTGCGTGCCCAGAAATTGAGCATTGGCCTATCTTTTCACTCTTGCAAACATACAGACATACACACATGCAAACATGTTGAAATTTATTAGTACTCTTTTCTACATGCATAAGGTTCAATAAGAATAACTGGACTCCACTGAGCACTTTTGGGTAACGTGTATAGTTTGCTTGTGCAAGAGTACGAACACAGATGTACACATGTCATAAAGTTGCACAGTGGGTTGAACAATTATGGCAGTTTTATACCAAGCAAAGCATGCTTGTCACAAGTCCAAGCAAGTCCACAGAAAGCATTCACATCATACATCCAGTTGTGGGAAGCAGCAGCACCTTTTCATCTGTAGTCTTTACACAACAAATTGAAGTAAAAATCTGCACTGGTGCCACGTGACGGGGGACATGCGCATCTGTAACCACCCTCACCACCAAACTCTTGGCAGGGTAAAATAGTCCTTTTTAGCTGTCTTTGTCCTTGTGTCACCTGCGATTGCCACTGTATGGTTTTGACCTTCTGGTGGCTGTCACTTTCTTCCCTTTTACTTTGCCCTGCGAGAAAGAAATGAACAAAAAAGTCTTCAAGTCATTTGGTTTGACAGTCAAAACCATGCGTCAACAGCAAATGAACAGCTCACACAAAAGTTGACCAGCTGAAAGAAAAGAAAAACATGAAAATTTAAACAAGTTTGTTTTCAAAACAAATAGCTACCTTGAAAAAAAGATTCATTTGGTAAAGAGGTTCTTCCACCAAAGCTAGTAACTGCATGGCTACAGTATGATGAAGTTCTCCATAATTATAACCTCTCTAAACAGGGGTACTAATACTATCCAAAGGAGCTGAGAGAGAAAAATTAGGCAGGGACTGTTTTACTAGCTGAGAGAGAAATTTAGACAGGGACAGTTTTACTGGATGAGAGAGAAAAATTAGGCAGGGATAGTTTTACTAGCTGAGAGAGAAAAATTAGGCAGGGACTGTTTTACTAGCTGAGAGAGAAATTTAGACAGGGACAGTTTTACTAGCTGAGAGAGAAAGTTAGGCAGGGACTGTTTTCCTAGCTGAGACAGAAAGTTCAGGAGGGACTATTTTACTGTCTTGATAACATTGTTGATAGATTTCTATGGAGATCTGTGTGAAGATGACCTTTATTAATTTTGGCTGTGCCCCTTGTAGACTCTGGGGTTTGGGGGGTGGAGGGTGTTATAACCAGTAGTCATAGTTATAGCCAAGGCAATTCGGCCTGATTTCATGGGCCTGTTCTAGTCTGGAACCCTTGAGGTGTGTAGATAAGCTCCAGCCTTTTTCCCCTGGCCCCGCGCCCCTCTGTCTCTTCCCTGCTCCCTGCTTACACTTACAGTGCAGACACTGGACGTCCTTCCCTCCCTAGCATTGTCTTTTGGTACACACCGAATAAATACCTCACTAACTCACTGTGTGTGATTCTTGTCTAGTGTTGGTGTGAGAGGACATAACAGAGGGGGAACAGCTTATGGTAAGGCTTTACATGTTATTATTTGAAGTCAAAATGTGAGTCGATAACCCAAAACAAGCCAAACTGGTAGTTGTTTTTCTCTGAAAGGTACACCCTTTTTCTTCTTCTTCTTTTTTTTTGGGGGGGGGAGGGGGGGGGTATGCTTAATGGGACAATAAACAGTTTAAGGCAGAAAGAACAAAAAGCCCCACACAAAAACATTTTTAAAGGCAAAAAACAAATGAACAAACAAACTAATACACACCAACTGTTTATTTTTAGGCAAAACCCCCAACCACATGCCCAGTAAATACACAACAGTAGTAAGAGTGAAAGCAACTACAGGGGGCAGTCCACACATACCTGTTTCGGGGCCACCTTAGCCACACCTGCAGCGTTGGGGGACCACAAGCACAGCAGTGAGTCCTCTCCTCCTGTCACAAGTGTTTCCGTCTGCAGAATGAAACCAGCTTTTACAAACACTGTGAAAGATTATTCTCATCATGAGATCCTAAATGACTAATGCTGCATTACAAAGAAATTTGTCCAAGGTGCAAAACAAAAGGCATACCCTGACAGTTTCCACTCCAAAACTGCCATCAGAAGATAAATCAATTAGTGAAAAAACACCCAAAAAACAAAAACAAAAAAACGACAACAAACAATAGACCTAATTTATAAAACAACAATAAACATAATAAAATTAAATTACATTTCTTGAGGTCTGTTATTGTTTTTGGTATAACTTGCTGACATATGTTGTTTTCTTGATAATTGTAAGATTAGTCTAATATTTATAGTGAAAAGACTTTAACCCTTTCACTGCCATCCCTGCTGCACCATCACTCAGAAAATGATCAATAACAGTGACAAATTGAAAATCATTATTGCTTTTCCCCCCACTTTGCATGAACACATAAATTCATCAAAAGCCTGGTGAGTGGTTACTGTACTGTCAACTGTGTGTACGTACATAACCATATGTAACACATCCCCCCCACCCCCCACAAATATACATAACAAAGTCACAAAGTATCCATACCTCTTTATCCCAGTGGAGACATCTAACGGTGTCAGAGTGACCGTTCTCCAGTGATTTTACAACAATGATCTCGTCAGGGTCAGTCACGTCGAGGAGGTGAAGGTCACCGGAGTAGGCTCCTGCAACCAGATGGACCTGGTCACTGTGTTCTGCTGCTGGAATGCAGTCCACCAGGTAGTCGACTTTGCACTTCCCCTGGAAAAACAACAACAGGACATAGGTTGTTTCAAACTATGTGTACAACAGTTTTTATGAGTAAAAAAGTAGTAGACCCTCTCCTACACATACATATCTCCCTCCCCCCCCTTCCAAAAAAAAGGAGGATTGAAGTTCAGCTACCTAATAGCAGCCTACTTAATTTCTGTTCTAATTAGTTAAATACTTGTACTTTTAGCATGTTGGGGTGATTATCTTTATATTATATATAAATACACCTAAAATCTCTCCCTTTGACCCTGGTTTGTCTAAGTGCATGTTGGTGTATGTGTGTGGCTGACTTGTACAACATTGTGTGTATCTGAATAACCATAGGTAGAGATTTTGTGTTCTTGTTGACTGGTGTGATCTGATTTTTCTTTTTTTCTTTTTGTAATTTTGTAAATTGATGTTCTGTCATTGTATATGATGCTTAAACAGCTGAGAGCTCCTGCAAGATGTGGCACTGTGTAAGTACTCATTAGTTTATGTTTTCTGAGCCACATGCATTCGCAGACCAGCAAAGCAATGCATGCTCAGCTGACTAACGTTCTGAACTGGAACATGTAACTCTTCATGCATTCAGCGTCTCCTCTCACTTTGAGAATAAGCCAAAGTGACAGAGACTTGCTGTAGAACGCAGTGGTAGTTATCACCATGTAGGGTTGCAATGATCTCCTCCCTTGTCAGGTTCAGTTGACTAATATTCAGAACTGAAACATTAACTCTTTATGCATTCAGCGTCTCCTCTCACTTTGAGAATAGGCTGAAGTGACAAAGACTTGTGCAGTGGTAGTTATCACTATGCAGAACTGCAATGTCCTCCTCCCTTGTCACACTCAACTGCAAGGCTGATGATACCAGTATGTCTTATAGCCTTATAATCATGCTTTTTCAACACAGGCGATACTGAGGGAACTAATTCTTTGAAAATCTGTTTGGCGTTTGTGTACATGAAACATGTATGTTGTGTTTCATATTTGTGGTGTTTGGTGTTTGTGTCCATGAAACATGTATGTTTTGTTTCATATTTGCGTGTGGGCTGATTTTGTACATTTGACTTGAGTATGGTGTTACATGAGAAGAGTTTTGAAATGTGTCTTTAAGTGCGATGGAGTTTGGTCGTCCTGAGGTGACCCAAATCCAATCACTAATTCTTCTCTGGAATACTGTGGAAATCACTTCAGCCGGGACAAAAATTCACATCTACACAGCATCTGTGAAAACACTGTGTTTGCCAGAATATGTATTGTATTACACCTTCTTGGCTGATACATACTGTTTACCTGTGACTTTGATCTTTGTGAAAAGCGTAGCTAAGACCAGCAGGGCTGTCTGAATTTTTTGTGGAAGAGAAGAGTGAGAATCTCAGAACCTGTGTGAATTTTGAAAGTTTTGAAAATGAGAGAGAGAGAGAGCAAGAGTGTGTGTGTGTGTGTGTGTGTGTGTGTGTGTGTGTGTGTGTGTGTGGTGTGAGAGAGAGAGAGAGAGAGAGAGAGAGAGAGAGAAATGTTTAAAAACAAAACAAAACAAAACAAAAAACACTGCTCAGAATACACCATCTAGGTAGATTATCAGGGGATCTAAGCCTCTTGTCTTGAAAGAGTTAGCCCCTTACAGGAAATCTTGAGCACATTACCTGTGACAAAGCTACACCAGCCAGCAGAACAAGCAGGCCAAGTTCAATGTTTACTTACCTCCAACTTCTTTTCCAGGCCTGTAACCTGCTGAATGTCTTCATCCTGAAAGAAAACGTCCAGTCACCTGTTTAATCCCTTGCTCTTTTTATGAACCATCAGTGTAGAGTAAAAGAGTATTTATAAAGCATTTACACCTAACGTGGGCCTGAAGCGCACAATACAAAAAACAACAGGGTTGGTTAACAAAAATATATACAGAACCTGGTGCACAAATGAAATCCTACTAATTATTTTAACGAATACACTACAACACAGCACTGAATGTCATTCTTATCACTTCCAACACACACACACACACACACACACACACACACACACGCACAGATCAACAGATCAGACTCCAGTCTGGGTCTGCTGTTCCTTTTGAGACTTAGCCCCGATGTAATCCTTTGTGGTTGACAGGGCTCGAAGAACCAACCAACTAACTAACCAACCTTTCGAGACATTTTGCAAGAACCATCAACAAAAACAAACTCAACTTTTTCTCACCTGTTCTTTTTGAGACATTAAACCTTTAAAAGATCAAAGATGCTTCTTCGACTCAGTTCCCCTTTAAAGCCTGTAGGCTTGGTTCCCCTTTAAAGCCTGTAGGTTTGGTTTCCCTTTAAAACCTGTAGCTCAGTTCCCCTTTAAAGCCTGTAGGCTCAGTTCCCCTTTAAAGCCTGTAGGCTTAGTTCCCCTTTAAAGCCTGTAGGCTCAGTTCTCCTTTAAAGCCTGTAGGCTTAGTTCCCCTTTAAAGCCTGTAGGCTCAGTTCCCCTTTAAAGCCTGTAGGCTGCGCTTTCCAGGCTAACGCTTCACTGGCTGTAACAATGAGACTCACCCCATCTGTGTCCCACATATACCAGGTGACCATGTGTGTGATGCAGTACACCTGTCTGGCATCTGGTCCACACCAACCCGCTCTTTCCTACAGACACACAGCCATCAAGATAATACTGTATCAATACTGTATAAATCTTGATCAGGTTGAACACAGACACACACATGCATACACAGACAACTCCATAAAGATAATACTGTATTAATCCTGATCAGGTTGCTCGCAGACATGCACGCATGCACTTGATCAGGTTAAATCTTCACACACACACACACACACACACACACACTCACACACACACACACACATGCAGACACACACATGCATACACACACTTACACACATGCACACACACACATGCATACACACACATGTAAACACATGCACACGCATGCATGCACACACACACATGTAAACACACACACACACATGTGCACCTGCTCACACACACCAACATCAGCTTTCATTAGGCTCAAACTTCAGGGGGCATGACATAAATAAAAGTAACTCTGGACTCTGACATCATTAAAGTTGTACCTCCTGTTACCTGTTAGACATGCAATATCAAAAAGAGTTCAGACAAAGGGAGCAACAGCAACCTCTCGTGTGTCTCACCACAGTGGCCTCTGTGTTGTACGTTGACATCAACGCATCATCCTCTGTCGTCTGCATGATGTCAAACACGTTGATGAGACCATCCGTTGAGCCGCTAACCATGCTCTTCTCTGTGCTGGGATGGAAATGGACCTGAAACATGTCCAAATCAGTAACAGATCAACATGACCCTGTTTCACTTATAGGCAGTCCATGGTTTCTGGTGACGATGATGGCAAAGCTGCACATCCTGCCTGTTGCTAGCTAGCCCTTGTGTGGTTCACAAGTCCAATTTGGTTGGGACTTGCATGGGACAGCAAAATGCACAAGACAGTGAACTGATCACAAGAACACATCTTTGGCATACAAATGCTATGAAGGTATGGTGTTGGAGTACATTCCTGCAAGATCACTTCATTCCTTTTCTCAGCAGCACGTGAGCAGCAAGTGCCACTGAAAAACTTATCAAAAACAGTTTTGGTTGCAGAGCTTTCTCTAAGTCCCTCTGAATCTAAACCCATTCCCAAAGTCTGGAATGCTCTACTACAAACAATTAGGGAACTAGATTCCTCAGCAGTGTTCTGCCGAAAACCTGTTTCTGAACGACTCTTCTTTTGAGTGTCTATTGGACTTGCAGTATACCATGTATTTTTTCTATGTCTCACCATGGCTGTTTGTATAGCTTGTTGCTTTTTTGTTTTGTTTTTCACGTAACATTTTTTTCAGTACATCGAACACACACACACACACACGCACACGCACACACACACACACAATTAATGGAATTGTGTGCTAATTAAATGGCCATCTCCATCACCACCATCATCATCATGTCTGTCTGCAGTGAGGGCAGGGATACTCTGCTGACGGCTCCGTTGCTGCAGCTTCCTTCCTCCTCTCACCACCATCTCTCAAGTGGACCCTTCTACGCTTTTGTCTAAATGGAACAATACCAAGACAAAAACAGCTGCTAGTATGATTATTTCAGATAAATAATAAAAAGTTACTCTATCTTCCTCGTTATGCACACCACCAGTTGTGGAATGTTGCCCAAACTACTGGGATTCCCTCAACATAATGAAGAAGAAGTAGAAAAGAAAAGGTTAATGTCTGGTTTCATGACAAATCCAAAAAGATATAGTGTGAGCATGGCCACAAATGATGTACACAAAAGGGTAAAACTGAAGGAAGAGACAAGAGAAAATACAGTGCTTACCTGCGTTACATCGTCATCATGTGAATCTTCGTAGCAACCCAGCAAGGCACTTTTCCTTCGATCCCTGAAACAATCACAAAAGCAGAGCACATGGTGCCAGATGTTTATGCTAAACTCTGGAAGAAGCTTCCAGAGAGAATCCATCAAGCTGGAAGCCGTGACAGTTTTAGGCACTGGTTGAAAACACTTCTTTATTTTCTGAATCCTGACTTTTTCCCTTCTTTTCCCCTTTCAGTTTCCAGACAGGTGTGCTGTGCTTTCAACCCTGATCATATGTAATGCTGATTTTCAGGATTATTCAGCTAAAACATCCATCTTCCCAGTATACAAAAAAAACCAAAAGAACAAAAAACACTGACAAATACAACCACACACAACAAAACGAACGATAAAATGCTGATTTACAGGACTTTCTTGACACAGATGAATTAGGAATGCCTAATGACCCATGCCACTGTATCATCTGACGGGTCATGCCAGTCCTGTAAGGTGGTTGGGAAGATGGACCAACGTTGGCATTCTTACCAAAACAGCAGGTATGCATCGTCATCAGATTTCTCTGTCCCTGCGCAAATCACTCTGTCGCTGGCGTCAACATCACAGCACAAGAAACTGCAGTCAGTGTTGTTTTCCCCTGCAAAAAAAAAAAATCAAAAGAAAAAAAGAAAAGGCTGAGAATATCAAGAATGACAAATGAGCTTGCACATAAAATGTTAAACACACATGCGTCCTATGTATCTGGCACCTGTGTTACCACGGTAGCATGTAATTACAGCTAAACACACATGCATCCTATGTATTTGCCACCTGTGTTACCAAGGTAGCACGTAATTACAGCTAAACGCAAATGCATCCTATGTATTTGGCGCCTGTGTTACCACGGTAGCACATAATTACAGCTAAACACAAATGCATCCTACGTATTTGGTGCCTGTGTTACCACGGTAGCACGTAATTACAGCTAAACACAAATGCATCCTATGTATTTGGCGCCTGTGTTACCACGGTAGCACGTAATTACAGCTAAACGCAAATGCATCCTATGTATTTGGCGCCTGTGTTACCACGGTAGCACGTAATTACAGCTAAACGCAAATGCATCCTATGTATTTGGCGCCTGTGTTACCACGGTAGCACGTAATTACAGCTAAACACACATGCATCCTATGTATTTGGCTTGGAATACTGACACTGTAAACTGGTGCATGGTTGTACGGTGTACATAGCAGCTGCACTGAGACATGGCGTCCACCGTGTAACAATTAATCAGTGCAGCAACCACTTTTGTCGATATTCAGAACGCACTGTGTAAAGCTACAGTCACATAGCTGTCAACCCCTTGGGGTGGGGGGGGGGGGGGGGGTACTTAGTCCAGAGTTTGTAAATCTGTATTTCCCTTATGCAGGCCGGGGTCTCCCCCCCCCCCCCCCCCCCCCCATCTCCGGTAGCAGTGGCATTTTGAATTCCAACTGGCACATGTGGCAGTGGAAGGAAGAAGCAATGTTATGCGAAATACACATGCGTGACTTCAAATCTCACTTCCAACAAGATTTATTAGCCTCTTGCACTAGGCCAGTCAGTGTGCATTTGGCAATGGCGTGCGACAGCTGCTCGTCCAACAGTTTTTCAATCTTTTTGCTCAGTTTAAAACAACAACAAAATCTCATGAAAATTATGTTTTCCTGTGTCCATTTTCCAAAATGGCCATATCCCCCCAAAATAATGAGAGAAAAAAAACCTGTATTTTATACAGGTAAACTGTATGGGTTGACAGGTATGCAGTCATCCATTCTGAGTCACATGTGACCAGAGCGCAGTGGGTCTGCTCAAAAGCAGAGAATAGCACCATGGTTGTCATTGTGAAGAAGGGAGGGCTCACATAATAAATTTGGTGAACAGTCTACATCATCTTGAGATGAGGCACTCAAGTGAGTGTTCATAATAATAATAATCACTCATAACACTCATTTCTTTTTGAGATGAGGCACTCATGAGTGTTCATAATAATAATCATCATACACTCATCTTGAGATGAGGCACTCAGTGAGTGTTCATAATAATAATCATCATCATATGCTCATCTTGAGGTGATGCACTCAATGAGTGTTCATAATAATAATCATCATACACTCATCTTGAGATGAGGCACTCAATGAGTGTTCATAATAATAATCATCATCATATGCTCACCCTGAGGTGAGGCACTCAATGAGTGTTCATAATTAATAATAATCATACATTTATTGTTTCACAGAAATGTCCCTTTACCTCTGAACAGCTGGACTTCCTTGGTCAAACTTGCTCTAGGGTCCCATATTCTGCAGCAAGAAGGGAGATGACAGTCAGATTAATGTTCTACACACAGGTAAGCTTGTTCCATGCCTGTTCCCATGAATGACTCTGGCACTACATTTACAAGTATACAGCACATCAGTCACTCTTAGTGTTAGCTTGAGCACTAAAAATGAAGCAACAAGGCAGAGATTTTTATGTGCCTTATATGGGACACAAATAATGAGGAGTTGTCAGAAATCTCTGTGTGTGTGCGTATGTGTGTGTGTGTGGGTGCATGCGTGCGTGTGTGCATGCATGCGTGTTCATGTGCACGCATGTGTGTGTTTGTGTGCAGCTATGTCACTGTGTTGTCACAGAAAGCTGACACTGTGCACATTCCACCAACCTCACTGTTTTGTCATGGGCAGTTGTCACTTCCAATGTATGTTCCACCAACCTCACTATTCCATCATAGATAGCTGTTGCCGAAACCATCCCACCTACCTCACTGTTTCATCATGGAAAGCTGTCACTGAAAACATCCCACCTACCTCACTGTTTTGTCATGGAAAGCTCACTGAAAACATCCCACCTACCTCACTGTTTTGTCATGGAAAGCTGTCACTGAAAACATCCCACCTACCTCACTGTTTTGTCATGGAAAGCTGTCACTGAAAACATCCCACCTACCTCACTGTTTTGTCATGGGAAGCTGTCACTGAAAACATCCCACCTACCTCACTGTTTTGTCATGGGAAGAAGTCATCAGAAGATCCAGGTCTCTGTGCACTGTTTTTCAGAAAGCTGTGAAAAAATCAGATAAGACATCAGAGATGTGTCCTGTAATAAAAAAACATGATAAATATAACTGATAACTGATCCTAAAAAAATCACAAACACTTAGAAACCTGTAATATTACGGCAGAGAAGGAGAGAGAGAGAGAGAGAGAGAGAGAGAGAGAGAGAGAGAGAGAGAGAGAGAGAGAGAGAGAGAGCAGTTGCCTCTTAAGTCTAAACATCATTTCATAACCAATAAATTAAATCAAACAGTCAACCAGCCAACCAAGCAACCAATGAGCCAACCAACCAGACAACCAATGATTCCATCAGTCACTCAATCACAGCAAACTGTTATAAACTTACATTTTGCAAACATTATCAGGGAAATTTCCACACTTTTGTTGTTGCTAATTTTTTCACCTTTAGTGTCATGGGAAGCTGCAGGTGTGTAACTGTAAGCAGAGTCACAAAAGCCTGACAAACTTCAGTAGACACAATGCCTCTTTAAAGCTAACAATCCTCAGCTTCACCTCAAGAACTATACATTAAAAAAGAAGGAAAAAAAAGAAGACAAGGGACATGGATGCCTACATGCACAAACAGATGCACAGACATGCCCACGCGCACGCACGCCGCACACACACACGCACACACACACACACACATGCATACACACACACACACAGAGTACAATAATCACAGTTTACAGTGCTGCTTAACCATGGAACAGAAGAAGGTACTGGAGAATTCATGCACACTTTGTGTTATAAGTATCAATGTTTGTGGTATGAAGGAAATGGAGGGGAAGAGATACAATATATATAGTATCTAACAGTCTATATTTAGCTGTCTAAATACGTAAAGTTCATTTGTATTCATAACAATAAAAATGCAGTGTATAACAGCTGATGTTACCTGGGATATAGTCGAAGTTCATTTACACTCATAACAATTAAAATGCAGTGTACAGCAGCTGATGTTACCTGGGATATACCTGGGATATAGTCAAAGTCGATGTTACCTGGGATATAGTCAAAGTTCATTTGCACTCATAACAATTAAAATGCAGTGTACAGCAGCTGATGTTACCTGGGATATAGTCGAAGTTCATTTGTACTCATAACAATAAAAATGCTGTGTACATCATGCAGTGGATGCTACCTGAGAAGCAGTTTATCTGTGCCAGACGACATCGTGAGAACAGACGGATGGTGTGGTTACTGCTTGTTGCTGCCACAACGCTGTCTTCACCACCTCTGAAAAATACACCATCAGACCATGCACTGCTTGGCAGTGATCTTTTCTAATGATCTCTCTCTTGCTTGCTGCCACAACGCTGTCTTCACCACCTCTGAAAAATACACCATCAGACCATGCACTGCTTGGCAGGGATCTTTTCTAAAGATCTCTCACTTGCTTGATCCTGCATTTATGAATATTTATTTGTGCACTGAATTTATGTTCATTTGTGTATGCATGCATGCACACACACACAGTGATATAATAGTAATACAATATGAACACACACATCAGAAGGAGGTTTGCGGGAGGGGTGGAGAGAGAGAGAGAGAGAGAGAGAGAGAGAGAGAGAGAGAGAGAGAGAGAGAGAGAGAGTTTCATATTGTATTACTATTTATATCTGTGTGTGTGTGTGTGTGTGTGTGTGTGTGTGTGTGTGTGTGTGTGTGTGTGTGTGTGTGTGTGTGTGTGTGTGTGTGATAAAAGTAACTTGAACTTTTGCTCTGATGTTTGCCTGGACACACTCTTCTGAACCAAGCCATGGTTCATCCATGATTCACCCTTACAGCACTGGTAGTACCAGTAAAGTCAAACTCACATCAGGTTGACTTGTTTACATACATTTTGTGAGTTCTACTCTACACTGTCCTTGACCTCTGCTTCTTTCTGATGTTATGTTTGGATGGATTCTTTAGTGAAGAATTGGTGAGTTTGTGTTCACCATCTGACTGTGAGCTCTTTCTTTCCATTTATTTCTCTTGGTCCAGAGACAGCAGAAGATGATAGTCTTTGTAACTTTTTTGCAACTTCAAACCTTGGTGCCACAAACAGGGTAAGTGCACTTGGAGTATTTATTTGTTGGATAATGTACTTCATTTGCTCCTGCTCTTAAGTAGTGTAGTGTAACACTACATAAGTTTTGTTTGCATCCATTTTGTGAGTCTATAGTCCTTGACCTTTACTTCTTTCTGATGTTATGATTTGATGGATTCTTTAGTGAAGAATTTTATGACTCTGTGTTCACAGTTGGGCTGTACATGTTCAGCATCTGACTTATGTTTTTTCCTTTTTTTCCCTTCCATTTCTTTGTCTTAATCTAGAGACAGCAGAACATGCCTGTCTCTTCTTTGTCACTTTTGTGACTTCAAACACTTCAAACAGGTAAGTGCCCTTGAAATATTGTTGGATAAGTAAATACTTGTTGGATAATGCACTTCATTTGTTCCTGCTATTTAGCAGATAGTATAGTGTACATATTATACTATAGATACCAGCAGCAGTTTATTTCTTTTTATTGATTTATTATAGATTTATCTTTTTGAAATAATGGATGTTGGGCAGTCTCTTCACAGTGTTATCAGTTATATGTAAATTGTACAACTGTGTTGCATTGCATTGCAGCATTATGTCCAAGTAAATGTCTTCTTTCTAGGTTTTATATTTTGATTGACTTTGTAGCATTGCACTGCAGGATAATGTACGAATTCAATGAGATAAATGAAGGGGTTTAGTGACCTTTTATGTGTTTACATGATTACATTGTAACAAAAATGTTTTAATAGCTGTTAATAGTCATGCCTGTGTTATATATGGATTGTAAATGATATATCTGATTGTAATACTTGTTTGTTTTCTGTTGCAGTTTTTTTTCTTTTATTCTATTTTAGGAATAGTGTGTGTGTGGGGTGTGTGTGTGTGTGTGTGTGTGTGTGTGTGTGTGGTGTGTGTGTGTGTGTGTGTGTGTGTGTGTGAATATGTTTGTGTGGTTACATGATTGAAATTGTAACAAAATGTTTTAATAGCTGTAAATAGTCATGCCTGTTATATATGGATTGTAAATGATATCACTGATTCTAATACTTGTTTGTTTTCTGTTTCAGGTTTTTTCTTTTATTCTGTTTCGGAATAGTATGTGTAAGGAAGTGTGTGTGTGTGTGTGTGTGTGTGTGTGTGTGTGTGTGGTGTGTGGTGCTGTTAATAGTCATGCCTGTTATATATGGATTGCAAATGATATCACTGATTGTAATACTTGTTTGTTTTCTGTTTCAGGTTTTTTTCTAATCTATTTTGGAATAGTATGTGTAAGGGTGTGTGTGTGTGTGTGTGTGTGTGTTTGTGTGTTTACAAGATTACATTGTAACAAAATGTTTTAATAGCCGTTAATAGTCATCCTGTTATATATGGATTGTAAATAATAACAATGGGGTGGGGGTTTTGGGCTTTTTTCTGTTTCAGTTTTTTTTTTTTTCTTTTATTCTAATTTCTATTTTGGAATAGTATGTGTGGGGGGTTTTTGTTTTGTGTTGGGGTGTGTGTGTGCGGGGTGTGGTTGTGCGTGTTTTGGGCGTGCGTGTGTGTGTTGTGTGTGCGTGCGTTTCGTGTTGTGTGTAGCTGTTAATGCTTTAACAGTCATGCTTGTTATATATGGATTTTAAATGATACACTGATTGAATACTTGTTTTTTTTTCTGTTTCAGGTTTTTTCTTTTTTATTCTATTTTTGGAATGTTTTTTTGTTTGGGGTGTGTGTGTGTGGTGTGTGTGTGTGTGTGTGTGTGTGTGTTTTGTGTGTGTGTGTGTGTGTGTTGTGTGTTTCCCTTTTTGGGGGGAATTTTGGAAAAGTATGTGTAAAGGGGGTGTGTGTGTGTGTGTGTTTTGGGGGTGTGCGCGTGCGTGCGTGTGGGGTGCGTGCATGGTGTGTGCGTGCGTGTGTGTGAGCCCGTTAATAGCCCGCTAACAGTCAGCCTATTGAATGGATTGTAAAGATATATTGGGTTGTTTAATTTCTTGTTTTTTTTCTGTTGCAGGTTTTTTTTTTTTTTATTCTATTTTAGGAATTGTGTGTGTGTGTGTTGTGTGTGTGTGTGTGTTGTGTGGGTTTTGTGTGGTGTGTGTGTGTGTGTGTGGGTTTTGTGTGTGTGAATATGTTTGTGTGGTTACATGATTGAAATTGTAACAAAATGTTTTAATAGCTGTAAATAGTCATGCCTGTTATATATGGATTGTAAATGAATCAATATTTTAAAAACTTGTTTTTTTTCTGTTTCAGGTTTTTTCTTTTATTCTTTTTTCCAAAATATGTGTAAGGAAGTGTGTTTTGTGTGTGTGTGGGGGGTGTGTGTGTGTTTGTGTGTGTGTGTTGTGTGTGTTAGCTGTTAAAAAGTCAAAGCCTGTTATATAAAAAATGATATCACTGATTGTAATATTGTTTGTTTTCTGTTTCGGGGTTTTTTTCTTTTATTCTATTTCGGAATAGTATGTGTTGGGATGTGGTGGTGGGGGTGTGTTTTGTTGGGGTGTGTGTGTGTGTGTGGTGTGTGTGGGTGGTGTTTTCTCTTAAGTCATGCCTGTTATAATGGTTTGTAAATGATATCACTGTTTGTAATACTTGTTTGTTCACTGTTAATGTTTGTTTTCGTTTCATTTTTTTTTTTTTTTTTTTCCTTCTTTTTCGGAAGTAGTGCAAGGTGGGGGTGTGTGTGGTGGGGTTGGGGTGTGTGTGGTGTGTGTGTTTGTGTATGTGTGTGTTGTGTTTTTTTGTATCCCTGTTATATATGGATTGTAAATGATATCACTGATTGTAATACTTGTTTGTTTTCTGTTTCAGGTTTTTTTCTTTTATTCTGTTTGGAAATAGTATGTGTAAGGTGGATGCGTGTGTGTGTGTGCTTTAGTCATGCCTGTTATATATGGATTGTAAATGATATCACTGATTCTAATACTTGTTTGTTTTCTGTTTCAGGTTTTTTTCTTTTATTCTGTTTCGGAATAGTATGTGTAAGGTTTTGGTGTGTTTTTGTGTGTGTGTGTGTGTGTGGTGTGTGTGTGTTTGGGGTGTGGGGTGTGTGTGTGTTGTGTGTGTTGTTTTTTGTGTAGCTGTTAATAGCATGCCTGTTATATTTTTTTGGATTGGGGAAAAGTTTTATCACTGATTGAATACTTTGGGTTTGTTTTTTTTGTTTCGGTTTTTTTTTTTCTATTCTATTTTGGAATAGTATCGTGGTGTGTGTGTGTGTGTGTGGTGTTTTTTGTGTGTTTACTGATTACTTTGTAACAAAATTTTTAATAGCTTTTAATAGTCACCCTGTTATATAGGATTGTAAAAAATATCACGATAGAAAAGTTTTTTTCGTTTCAGTTTTTTTCTTTCTTTTATTCTAATTTCTATTTGGAATAGTAGTGTAAGGAGGTGGTGTGTGTGGTGTGGTTGTGTGTTTGGGGGTTTGCTGGTGCGTGGGTGCGTGTGGTTGCTGGTGGTGTGTGGGTAGCTTTTAATAGCGTTAAATCATGCCTGTTATATAGGATTAAAAAAGATATCACTGATTGTAATACTTGTTTTTTTTCTGTTTCAGGGTTTTTTTTTTATTCTTTTCGGAATAGTATGTGTTGGGTGTGTGGGGTGGTTGTGTGTGGGTTGTGTGGGTGTGTGTGTGTTGTGTGGTGTGGGGGTGTGGTGTGTTTTTCTCTTTGTTTTTGTTAAAATGGATTGAAAATTTTCACTGTTTGTAATACTTGTTTGTTCACTGATAGTAATAGTTGTTTTTTTTCTGTTTCAGTTTTTTTTTCTTTTCTTCTATTTCGCAATAGTATGTGCAAAGTGGGGGGGGGGGTTTTTGTGTGTTTTGGGTGTGTTTTGGGTTTGGGTGTGTGTTTTTAGTCATGCCGTTATATAGGATTGAAAATGATATCACTGATTGTAAATACTTTTTTTTTTTCTTTTTTCGGGTTTTTTTTTCTTTTATTCTGTTTGGAAATAGTAGTGTAAGGTGAATGCTTTGTGTGTGTGTGCTTTAGTCATCCCTTTATATAGGGATTGAAATGATATCACTGATTGTAATACTTTTTTTTTTTTTCTGTTTCGGATTTTTTTTTAATTCTATTTTAATTTATGGTAAGGTGGGTGTGTGTGTGTGTTGTGTGTGTGTGTGTGTGTTGGTGTGTGTGTGTTTTGTGTTTTACTGATTAATTTAAAAAAAATGTTTTAAAGGACAAGTCCAATTTTGGGGGTATTTTGCACGTTTTTCCTTTAAAGTTTCGGAAAATGATTAGATAAAATTGTGATCTGGGGGTTTATAAGCACAAAAAGGGGGGCATTTTTGTCGTACTGAAAGCTCGCCATGACACTAAAATCATGTCCATATGCCCCACGTCACTCGGGGGAGTCGCTGCAAAAGGGCTAGTACCACGGTACCGATTAAAAAAATCCATTTCAATCCCCAAGGAAAGCTCCAACGCCATTGTCATATTTGGGGCCTTTGTTTTTTTCCCCTTGTTATTCATCTTTTTCCCGAGCCTTGGGGTCGTGGCGTTTCAGTCTTTTTCGTTCTTTTTAAATTTTTCACAACAGGCTAGACCTCATCAGGGAGCCCCCCTTTTATTGGGGTTTTTTTTTTCCCAAATTTTTACCCTTGCTTGTTTCATATGTAAAAATAAAAAATTTGTGTTCGTTCTAGTTCAATAGACACGATTTCGGGGCCCCCTGGGAGGGTTTGGGTTTGGGCTAGTTACCGGTTCTTGCCATTACTTTTTTTTTTCTTTTGGGCTTGCCCTTTTTTTCTCGAGTTATATCATTCATTTATGATGTACAGTGGGGGGGGTAGCTCGATTTTTAACGGGCCCTCCATTCTTTCTTTGTGTGGGGTAGTTCATGAGCATCGTTCCCCTTGCAGTTTTGTTTTTCACTGAAAGTGGGTTGTTGTGTACACGATTAGTGCATCCACCCTTTTGGTCCCGTTTGCTTGCTGACATTACTTGCCTCTCTTTTTTTTCAGAAATTTTTTTTGTTGTTTTCTTCTCTTTTCCCCCCTTTTACATGCGTTCTTTTTTTTCATCTTTGGGTTTTTGGCCCCTTTTACCCCCCTTGTTACTTTTCCCGATTTGGGGGCCTTTTGTATTTCTCTTGTTGTCTGCATTCGTTTTCATCCCCATGCTTTGTCATCGGGAAACCTGATTAGCGTTTTGCTTTATCAGTCTGCAGCCTTTGTTTTTCTAGAGGAGCGGGTTATGGGGGGTTAGTTAGAGTTTGTTATGGTTAGTTTTGGGGGTTTCCACGTTTGTCGTTGCCCCAGTTATTTTGGGTCTGTGCTCTTTGACTGTAGTCATCCACTCCTTTGTTGCAGACAGTGTCTATAACTGTTGTGATTTTGGGGGTGTGTTTTTTGGGTGTGTTTTTTTTCCCCACCTTTGGGGTTTTGAGGTGGTTTCAGCCATTTTGTTTTTTTCATTTGGGGCAGCTGTTTTCTCCTATTGGGCAGCCATTTTTTTTTGCCCCTCTTTGTGGTCTGGTCTGTCTTTCTTTGCTGCGGATTTTTGGGGTTTTTTTTCTTTCTTTTTTGCACAGGATTTGTGTACAGTCTTTCTTTTATGGCCTTTTCTGCCGTGGGCATTCGTGTTAGATTTTTTGTCTTTCCCGTTCCCCTTGTTTCAGGGTATGGTGTTTTCCCAAATTTTGGTATCAGCTGGCGCTTGTGCTCGTAGCTTCTCCTTGGAGATTCAACTGAATTTTTCCCAAAGTCTTTACCCTGTGGACAGCCCTACAATTCCGTTTTAAAGAAAACCCCATTTGGTATTCCGTCAAAAATTTTACGAAACGTACCGGCGAAGTGTTTCTACAAAAAATGGGCGTATGAGGCGCGCATAAAGTCGCTCGTTTGAATTGTACAAATTGACCCATTTTCACCCCCAGCGGGTCGTTTCCACAGGAACTTGTGCATAGTTTGTTTTGGGTTTGCTTGGAGTTGTTACATTTGCTGCAACCAGTGGGCCCGGCAGGTTTAGAGTTTTTTTTTTTCGCCCACACGCATACACCTTAAATGAACAATCTAAGATGGAAATTTGCACCGACTCCCCAGACTCAGACCCCCCAAATGAGTATTCCGGGAAAGTCACATGACTGATGGAGAACCCCAAAACAGAGTCTCGGCAGCCTACAAAAATAAATTATTGTCAAAAAAATTTTTTTTTTTTTTTTTTTATTTTATTAAAAATTTAAAACTAGTGATTTATTTGTCAATCTTTCGATGGTCATTTTCATACTTAAAAAACCTTGGACTTTTCCTTTTAAACTGTTAATAGTCATGCCTGTTACATATAGACTGTAAATTACACTGATTGTAAAATTTTTTGTTTTTTTGTTCTTTTTTTTTTTTGTAAGTTGTAAGGGTGTGGGGTGTGTGGTGTGTGTGTGTGTGTGTGGTGTGGGGGAGAGAAAAAGAGAGAGAGAGGAGGGGGAGAGAGAAGAGAGGAGTATGTTTGTGGGGTTTACATTTTTAACAAAATGTTTTAATAGCGTTAATAGTCAGCCCGTTATGTATGGGTTTTAAATGATATCACTGATTTTAAACTTTTTGTTTACTTTCTTTTCTTTTTTTATTTTTGGAAAAGTATGTGTAAGGAGGTGTTTGTGTGTGTTTGTGTGTGTGTGTGTGGTGTGTGTGTGTGTGGTGTGTGGTTGGTGGTGTGTAGCTGTTAAAAGTATGCCCGTTATAATGGTTGAATGATATCACTGATTGTAATACTTTGTTTTTTTTTCAGTTTTTTCTTTTTCTTTTTTTCTATTTTTATATTGTAAGGGTTTGTTGTGGGGTGTGTTGGGGTGTGGGTTTTTTTTGTGTTTGGTGTGTGTGATGTGGTGTGGTTTTGGGGGTGTGTGGTGTGTTTTTGTGTGTGTTTGTGTGTGTGTGTGTGTGTCTGGTGTCTGTGTGTCTGTGTGTCTGTGTGAGTATGAGTATGTGTGCATTCCTCTGTGCATTGTTTTTGACAGTTGTTTTGTATGCTGTTTTGATGTAGCTGTTTTATATTATTGTAATACATGTATGTTTTAGCAGTGCTATTTTGTTAGCCATTCAATAGTTTTATTATCCTCTTTTTTTATACTGTGCAGTGTGTGCATGTATTTGAGTCTGGTTATTTGCTCACTATTTTATTAGCATTTGTTTTGTATGATTGCAAATATATCGTAAATGATAGAATTGATTCTAACAGTTGTTTGTTTTTTGTTTCAGGGTTTATTGTTCACAGTTGAACAGTATATGTTCAGCATCAGACTATAATTTGTTGGCGGTATTTTGCAGCTTTTTATAGACATTGATTTTATATTGAAGATAGAAGAATGATGAAATCAAATGAAATCAAATCAAATAAATCTTTATTATTCAATAATATACAAAGTATAAAAATGAACTTTCCTTTGACCTCGACTTCTTTGTGATGTTTTGACTGGATGGATTCTTTAATGAAGAATGAAGTACTCACTTAAAATATTTATTTATTGGATAACAATACTTCACTTGTTCCTGCTCTTTAGTATATAGTACAGTGTAACTATTGTGTAACTATTATGCTATAGTTCACTGCAGAAATTTAATTGTTTTTACTGCACAGATAATTAATATAGATTGAACTTTTTGAAATAATCTGTGGTGAGCAGCTTGGTTCACTATTAATGATTAGATTGTAACAAAATAAGTTTAGTAGCTGTTAATAGTCATGCCTGTGATTGTTGTTTGTTTTGTGTTTTAGGGTTTACTGTTTCTTCTATTTTGGAATAGTGTGTGTGTATGTGTGTGCGTGCGCTGTGTGCATGAGTGTTTGCATGTGTGTATGTGTGCATGCCTCTGTGTGTGGATGTGTCTGTGTATGTGTTTTAACATGGTAATGTTACATGGTAATGTTACATGCTGTTTTGATGAACCTGCGTTACATGATTGCAATGTGTGTTTTAGCAGTCATTTTGTTGGCTGTTTTATTTGTACCTGTTTTATATTGTTGCAGTGTGTATGCATTTTAGTTATTTTCCTTGCTGTTTAATTAGTAAATGTATTATAAATGATTATAAATGATAGAATTGATTCTAATAGTTGTTTTTCTGTTTCATGGTTTGTTTACTCTTTATTCTATGTGTGTATGTGTTTTTCAACATAGTTATTTTGTATGCTGTTTTGATGTAACTGTTGTATATTACTGCAATGTGTGTTTTAGCAGAGTTATTTTGTTGGCTGTTTTATTTATACCCAATTTATATTGTTGCAGTGTGTGTCTATTTCAGTTTAATTATTTTGCTCAGTTTTATTAGCACCTGTCTTATATTACTGTAAATGTATTTTAAATGATAGAATTGATTGTAATATTTGTTTGTTTTGTGTTCCAGGGTTTATTGTTCATTCTTTATTCAGTGTGATTGTATGTTTTTTAACATACCTTGTACGCTATTTTGATGCACATTTTACATTACTGCAATGTGTTTCAGCACGATTATTTTGCTGGCTGATTTATTTGTACCCACTTTATATTGTTGCAGTGTGTGTGTATTTTAGTTTAGTTATTTTGCTTGCTGTTTCACTAGTACTTGTTTTATTTCATTGCAAATGTATTGTAAAGGATAGAATTGATTGTAAGAGTTTTTTTGTTTTTTGTTTTGTTTTAGGGTTTATTGTTTATTCTGTAATTTGTCTGTGGTGTTTTGAAGCTTTTTGCTACGACTGCTATTATAAATAAGGTAGTAACACTACCAGTCTTGTTTGAATACATTTTCCGAGTCTAGCCATTGGCCTTTACTTCTTTTTGATGTTATGACTGGATGGATTCTTTAATGAAGAATAATACATGCACTTCAAATATTTATTTGTTGGATAATGTACTTCACTTGCTCCTGTTCTTTAGTAAACAGTATATAGCATAATTATTATACTATAATTTACTGCAGAAATGTAATTGTTTTCCTTGTACAGATGATTAACATAGATTTACCTTTTTGAAATAATGTGTGGTGAGCAGCTAGTTCACTATGTTATATGTAAATAGTATAACTGTGCTGCACTGCATTGCAGGATAATGTCAAGATAAACTGAATGAGTGAATGAACTGAGGGATCTTAGGGATGTAAATCATATTTTGATTGACTGTAGCATTGCACTACAAGATAATGTATCAGCTAAATGAATCAATGAGTGCATGAAGAGGTTTACATGTAAACTGATATTGGATTAATGATTAGATTGTAACAAAATATGTTTTAACAGAGCTCTGTTAATTGTCATGCCTGTGATTGTTGTATATGTTTTGTAATAGTTGATTGTTTTGTGGTTCAGGATTTATTATTTATTCTAATTGTTTGTGTGTGTGTGTGTGTGTGTGTGTGTGTGTGTGTGTGTGTGTGTGTGTGTGTGTGTGTGTGTGTGTGTTTGTGAGTGCATGTGTGCATGCGTGTGTGTTTATTAACTAGTTATTTTGTACACTGTTTTGATGTATTATTGTAACACATGTGTGTTTGAGCAGAGCTATTTTGTTAGCTGTTTTATTTGTACCTGTTTTATAAATTTTATTGTTGCAGTGTGTGTGTGTGTGCTTTAGTTGTTATTCTGCTTGCTGTTTTATGAGCAATTGTTTTATATTATTGCAAATGTGTTGTAAATGAATGTAAATGATGGAATTGATTAGAATCAATCTTTTGTGCTTCAGGGTTTTGTTTATTTATTCTATGTGTCTATGTATGTATTTTTTAACATAGTTGTTCTTTATGCTGTTTTGATGTATCCGTTTTATATTACTGTAACGTGAATTTTAGCATAGTTATTTTGTTGGCTGACTGATTTGTACCTGTTTTATAATAATATTGTTGCAGTGTGTGTTATTTTAGTTTAGTTATTTTCTCACTGTTTGGTTAGTACCTGTTTTATATCACTGCAAGTGAATAGAATAGAATTGATTGTAATAGTTGTTTTTTGTTTCAGGGTTTATTGTTTATTCTTTATTCTATAATTCATCTGTGGTATTTTTAGTTTTTTGTCAAAATTGATTTATATTTATATTTAGGATTGAAGAATGGTCATTTGCTAGTAACACTAACAGTAACACTGTAACACTTGTTTGCATACATTTTGTGAGCCTAGTCCTTGACCTTCACTTCTCTGTGATGTTATAATTTGAGGGATTCTGTTAAACTGTCATTAGATTAATGATTAGATTGTAAAATGTAACGAAACATGTTTTGACAGCTGTTAATAGTCAAGCCAGTCATTATGTGTGGATAGTAAATGTCAGCATTGATTGTCTACAAAGAGTGTCTGTTTTGTGTTTTACAGTTTATTCTTTATTTTATTTTGGAATAGTAATGCGTATGGCGTGTGTGTGTGTGTGTGTGTGTGTGCGTGCGTGCGTGCGTGCGTGGTCGTGCGTGTGTGTGTGTGTGTGAGAGAGAGTGAGAGACAGAGAGGGAGAGACACACAGATACACAGAGATGGAGAAAGTGAGCCTGTCAGTGTCAGGAGAACTAACTTGTTGTGTGCTGCCAGACCCAACACATAATGGGGTTCTGTCTTCTCAAGTGACACAGCCGCTTTGTCTTGAAGCCCCAGCTTCTGCAGGCTAAGGGTCAGATCAGAAACATCCATCACAATACAACTTCACTAGCAGTAGCACTCTTTTAGTCTTTACAAACACCTGCACACAAACAGAATGGGGGTCTGTTACAGTGTTAGAATTAAAAACAAGTTAAAAAACGAAAAAGAAAAAAAGGATGAATGGAAAACTGTTTCCTAAATAAAATAAATGCATCAACTGATCAAGTGCATTAATACAATAACAACAGCATGAATCAAAATTCAAATGCATGCACTAATGATGTAGTTCCACATTCACATAAAATCGCAAACCGGTGAATCCACTGAAAACTTAACAACTAACATTTATTAATTAATACAGATTACCATAAAAAGTGTAAATTAAGTCTCTAGGACGGAACAGTGCCTTGTGTTTTAATTAGGTGATTAATAGTGCATACATGTACTGATGCAGTAATAATTTACTTACTGGTTAACACAATGAGCAAAAAGTTGAGAAAGACATTCAGTGACTGGATGGAATAAACAGGGTGCGTGGGGGGGGGGGGGGGGGGAGGAGAGAGAAAGAGAGAGAGATTAACCTGAAAATGATACAAAAAGCTGGATCATAATTTCAAATTGGGTCAGCTATATTTAGTGCGGTATTAACACTTATACGATCTGCATCTGTTGGGTACTTTGCATAAACTCAACGGTGCGGGGCTGCACAGTGATTAAGCGGCCTTTACTGGCCGCAGTGAGAGTTCGAATACAGTTCACAGAGACGGCATAAAATGAACTGTGGTGTTGTGAAAATGGTTCCAGTCCACTGCCGTTCGCACTAAGCCCAAGTTCGAGCTTTTTAAAAATTGTATTGCTCTGCGTGATAGTGTTGGATGTTAAATTGTTGTTCCTTGTGTTGCTGTCTGTTGGGTTGCTTGTGCTGTAGCCTGGGGTGTTTCTTACACGATTCTTACGATTTCCGTATTTGGTGTAAACGATACACACTGAACAACGATGCTAGTTTGAATGCAAGTTGTTTTGGTTTACATCCACCACATGGTGCTCCAGGGGAGGTTAATCTGTGTGATTTCTTGTAAAACTTTTGACACAAAAAGAAAATAATTTATTTAATTGTGTGGCATATTGCAAAGTAATTTAAATGACATTTTAATATAATTTACAGCTGTTTGAAAAAATCAATAAGCTGTTCTTATTTTGCTTGCGTAATTTTCTATACTAAGTTATTAAACTGTCTAAGACGAAAATTAAAGAAGGGAGCCTACTCGTACACGACATAACCTGAGAAAAGTTTGCTGCGGTAAGACTAAGACCATGCCTTTTGCATCTGCAGATTATAGTTCATTTAAATGCATTGTATTAGCATGCTAGTTGTCATATCATATAACACATAAAACCTGCACAAATGTGCTTATAAACCTTAATTTTCATTAGAAGAGACAAATCGAGAGTTGGAGACAAAAATGTGTTGACTGGATTTGGAATCAGCTATAACTATTATTTATAACTATAAGTCTGAATCTGATTTTCTGCTAAAATGTGTTTCAGCACTTTCACTTTTAGATACCTGTATACCGTGTGCTTTGGGCGTTCTCTTGTCGACAGGATGACACGGGAACTTTAACGTCCACAGCGATGTACGCACGTTAAAGACCCTGTAGTGAATGTCACTGTTGTAATTTAGTTAGGTGGATTATGGAAACGCCAAACTAAGCCAGCATGCACTAGTAAAAGTTTCATCTCATACCAGCTATCATAGTCTTCAGAGTGTCGAAGTTGGACACTATATGGAAGAAGAAGAAGTGGGTGCTTTACTTCTGCTTGTTTGATGATTGGAGTTTGTTTGCCGTTTTAGACGTGTGTAGATGCCATAATAATTTTTAATATAGTACAAATTTACAATAATTATGATAAGATGAGGTGGGAACTGACTACACATTGTATCAAGTGTACATAGTCTTTGGTGGAGTGGAAAACCAGGCATCCTGCCACAACTGGGACTAGAGCCTATGGCTCATGCCACTTGTATTCAAGTTCAGTGTTGCTTTATCAGTTTATGTTCACAGAGACCGCACAGACTATTAGGGACGGGGAGCCCAGGATGACCACCTTGACTTTCAGTTTCACACAGCTCATGAGTTCTGAGGCCATTTGCGTTAAGGTACACTTTCTACAGTCTGGTGGGTTGTACCAGAGATACTACTGGTTGGACTAACGGCTGCATGCCACCGGCACAGTTAATGACAGTAGGACTACTGGGAATAGGATGGCCGACATCTAATTATTCACTCGCCTTGGTCCAGAACTTATGATCCAATTAGTGGGTAACTGCGCCATGACTAGGTCAAGCTCAAGAGAAGAAAAGTGAAGTTGTTTTATTAATTAAGCGCTTAGCAGGCCAGGACACTCATTTGGACTTGGAAATTTGTCCAGGTCACTAGACAGTCTTGGAAAAACAACCAGATCACCAGCCAGCCACACTGTCTAGATAGTAAGTAATAGATGATTTTTTTCTCTCTTTTTTTCAGGCATAAATTTGTGTTGCAGGACAAGAGCTGTAATACAGAAAACTTTGGACACAATGGTGATAGCCATTGGCTTTGAAGGCAGTGCCAACAAACTGGGAATTGGGATTATCAAGGATGGTGTTGTTCTGTCCAATCCTCGCCACACTTACATCACTCCCCCAGGCCAAGGTATGAGAAAGAATGATTAATTATGCTTGCTAATGCTATAGTATAAACTATAAATGTAGAAATTAGAATGCTCTCTCTCACTTTTTTTTTTCTCTCTCTGTTTTTTTCCTCTCTTTTTTTCTTTTGTTTTTCATGTCAGCCAAGATTGTTTTCCTGCAAAATAAATGTTTTCAATGTGTATCACTGTAGTTTGTGTGTGTGTGTGTGTGTGTGTGTGTGTGTGTGTGTGTGTGTGTGTGTGTGTGTGTGTATATCTTTGTTACTGTTAGTGTTACTGTTGTCAGCCAAAATTGTTTTCTGCAAAATAAATATGTTCTGTGTGTGTCACTGTATTGGTGGTGTGTGTGTGTGTGTGTGTGTGTGTGGTGTGTGTGTGTGTGTGTGTGTGTGTGTGTGTAGTCTTGGTCCTATTTCATACACACATCAAGTTTCCTGCCATCACTGACTAATCTTTGGCTGCATTTCATGGCGCAGGTATTCAGACACTAGTGACAGAAGACTAATTCTGGTTGCGTTCTGTGCATCAGGTTTCCTGCCAAAAGACACAGCCCGTCACCACAGAGAGCATGCGCTGAACGTCCTTCAGCAGGCCCTGGATGAGGCCAAGATTAAACCTGAAGACATTGATGTCATCTGCTACACCAAAGGTTATTTTACTAATCAGTTATAGTCTTTTCTTATGCTAGTAGTAGTACTGTATACTATAACTTATAGTAACCTTTTTGCATCTGTAGACTACTTTTCCTCATTCCTGTTTCTTCAGTATTTTCTTGAAGATTGGCACTGCTGTGTTGCAGGGTGAAGATGGGGGGGGGGGGGGGGTTCAGGTGACATCATACATTATATTTATATAAATATAACTTATGAAAAGCTTAGTTGAAACATTTAGGGTATTGACACTGGTTTAAAAATGCAGCTAATGTGCCAAGTTTAGACCAGTTACTTAGTGAGTGCTACAGTCACTCATCTTTGTA
>JABMCL010002489.1:377500-417500 GCA_018857735.1 Alviniconcha marisindica | reverse complement strand
AGTCATTTGTTAGGAGACTGTGGCATTATGTACATTCTGTCTTGGGTAGGTTATACTTTGCTTGTGTGTCACACCTGTTTGAAAAATGCCTGACACGATCACTGATTTCATTTTAAGTCATTTGTTAGGAGACTGCAGCATTGTGTACATTGTGTCTTGGGTAGGTTATACTTCGCTTGTGTGTCACACCTGTTTGAAAAATGCCTGACACGATCACTGATTTCATTTTAAGTCATTTGTTAGGAGACTGCAGCATTGTGTACATTGTGTCTTGGGTAGGTTATACTTCGCTTGTGTGTCACACCTGTTTGAAAAATGCCTGACACGATCACTGATTTCATTTTAAGTCATTTGTTAGGAGACTGCAGCATTGTGTACATTGTGTCTTGGGTAGGTTATACTTCGCTTGTGTTACTCTGTAGCTTCTGCTTTTAATTGTGAGTGACAGTTTTGTTGTTGATTCATTTCAGCTGTCCAATGACCCCAGCCCTGGTTACAACATTGAACAGATGGCAAAAAAGTAAGTGCTGCTTTTTTGTCTCCTTAAAGGAGCTAGCCCTCTCAGATCACGTCATCCAAAAGTTAGTACAGATCAAAATACAGGCCTAGTAAAAGGGTTTTAGGAATGTGTTTTAAAATGCAGCAGGTCTGTGCCTTTGAGATGAAGCGATGCCAGTGAACTTGAAATGTATACTGCGTTGGTTTTACATCAGATTCGTTTTGAGATGAGTTCTTTCTCATTGCTCTCATGTGACGTGATGCTTGTGGTGCATGCTTGCTTGCACCACTCAGGCACAATAAATGTTGAGCTACCATAATGCACATGTATATAATGAAATAAAACAATTGTAATTTTTGTTGTTGAGCTGTAAGCCCAATCAAGAAAGAACTTTAGCTGTTGTATATTTTCATAATTTATGCTTTTTTTTAATTGTATTTTTTACTTATTGAAAAAAAAATGTTTCCAGGGGACACAAATATCTGGAGTTGCCGTATGTTGTCAAAGGCATGGATGTATCTTTCTCAGGGCTTCTCTCATTTATTGAGGTGAGGAAACATGCATTTGGATAATTTTGTCAGCATTGTTTTTTTGTTCATTATGTAAGTGACTGTACACTTCTGTGATGCGGATGCCTTACTTTGGAAACAGTAATGGAATGTGCTGGATCTGTACCACTTTCTTTGCTCTGTGGAGTTTAACTTGATGTGAAGACAAAAATGGATGCACACTGCAGACTTAAAGAGAAATTTATTTTGTAGTAAAGAGACTGAGACTGAGTGGAAGGTTACTTGTAGGTGGGTGACTGTGTATGTGCACCCATGCATTTATGTGTATGTGTGTGTGCATGCATGCGTGTGTGTGTTTATAAATTGTCTATTATTATAAACATTCGTAAGTTATGTTAAATGATAAAAATAGATTACAAAAAAGGTTGCCTTCTGATTGTATTATGTTAGTATAACTACTGCTCTACCTGTTTCAGGAAAAGGCTCCAGAACTGATAGAAAAGGGAGAATACACACCGGAAGACATGTGCTTTTCATTACAGGAGACTGTTTTTGCCATGCTTATAGAAATTACAGGTATGCTTTGTTTTTCTCTTTTAAAAAAAAGAAGAGAATTACTTGACATAGAATGATCCACAGCAAACTGACACTGATGCTTAGCTGATTTTTGTCTTTTAGCCAGACAGCTCTGATCCCTTAGACTAGTAGAGTTAACAATGCAGTGAGTTGTTAGAATTCGCGCTTCAACTGCCCGGATGCAAGGCGCTGGATCACTGTTTTCAAAAACAGCATGGGCTTTGTTTGTTTACATTACAGTGGTACTTGGACAGGCCTCGAGCCTGTCTAAGGAGGTGTGTGTGCGTGCAGGTGCTGACTGGCTAAAAGCTTGTATATCAGTCTGAGAGTGGCAGTAGGTCAATTCCATCTTAATCTGTAACCTTGTACAATCTCATGCATTACAACTTGGAGGCGATTCATCATCAGAATTTGTAACACTCACGGTCATAATTGATCATAAGGAATCATGCTGGATTTGACAATAATAAAGTTCCATAAAAATGAAAAAGTTTCGATTCCTCATAATCATGTACTCCAATTTGTATTAAAAGAATACATGATTATTATTATTCTCTGCCCAGTGGTGCTACACAGGATGTTTATAAATATGGTCATGCTGCATTTGCTGATGCACCGGTGGGTTTCAGAGAGAGCTATGGCACACTGTGGTTCTGAAGAGGTTCTCATTGTTGGAGGGGTTGGATGTAAGTACACTGTTGTTCTACTTGCTCTGTCAGTGTGTGTTTGTGTGTGTAGGGGTGGATGGCAAACTCCAACTCCAAGCACTGGTTTACGACATCCTTCCTTCAACAACGTCCGTATTTAGTTACGCCATAGGTCCCAGAAAACTGTCAGCTGATGAGCAGTTTTTTGTTGGTGCTCAAACAGTATTAAGTTTGTTACGAACTCAAATACAACTCAGATTATATCAGACGCTTGCTTTATGTTGCCTTGTTGCTTACACCAGCTCAAATAAAACCAGAATCATTTGAATTGAGACAGAACTCTTTTTTTTTTACCCCGGGGTGGATGTGTCTCATGTTTAAGTGCATGCTTGGGCACTAGGTTGCTTCCACAGTCTTATCAGTACCCAAACCTTTCGGAGGGCACTGACCGCATTGGTGGACAGCTGCACGGAGATAAAGAGTGCCCCTTCAGTGGCGTAACCAAATTTGGCAGAGTTTGGAGGAAGGTGCCGGAAAGCGATGCTCAGAGTGTGGGTGGATGGATGTGCGTGCATGCATTTGTGGGAGTGCGTTGATGTATGAGTGTGGGTGTGTGTGCGCGTGCATTCATGAGTAGGTGGGTGGATGCGCATGGATGTATGTCTTGGCTGATAGCACGCCAGGGTGCATATATATGCATGATGAGCAAATAGAAGATGGTGTAGCTGTGTGCGTTTTGTCAGGGGTTGCACTTGTAGTGAGTGCCCCGCTGAGATAAAGATGGTGTAGCTGTGTGTGTTTTGTCAGAGGTTGCGCTGTAATGAGTGCCCCATTGGTATGAAGATCCGTGTACACTCTGCTTGCGTGTTTGGCAGGCAACAAGCGGCTACAGGAGATGATGGGGGTGATGGCTGAAGAGCGGGGAGCTACACTGTTTGCCACAGACGAGAGGTTGGTGCTGACTGGCAGCGGGTGTTCAGTTTGACCCTGTTTCTCTTGCATGTATTTGATGTTCAGTCTCAACATGTTTATGCCCTGTTTTATCCCCTGTAACAACACTGTTCTTGCCTGGCACATGCCTGGAAGAGGGGTGTTTTGTGTATTGAGTTTTGCTGTGTTGGTGTGAGTTCATGCGATTTACATGTCTGTGTATTTGTGTTTTTGTGTGTATGCGCGTGCGCAAGTTTGTGTGTGTACATGTGTGCGAGTTTGCTTGTGCAAGTTTATGTGTGCATGCATGTGTGGCATGTGTCTGATTATGATGATGATAAAGAAGACTTGTGGAGCAATGGATGTCTGTCCATGCTGCAACAGGCTGTGTGTGTGCATGTGAGCATATGACTTGTATATATATATGTCCGTGTATGAATTCCCATAACTGCTTCTTCCTTACTGCAGTTCCTGATGGGGTATTTATGTTTCACAAACTCAGCGGCAGCCACTCTCATTTGTTTGTTCAAGATCAAAATTGCGTGTGTGTGCAAATTCTTCAGGACTTCTTCTTGTGTTATTTCCATCAGGTTCTGCATTGACAATGGCGCCATGATTGCTCAGGCAGGCTGGGAGATGTTCCGTTCTGGGGTCACCACTGAGTTGAAGGACACCACTTGTACCCAAAGGTCAGTCTGTGTGGAATGCTGCACAACACCTGGTCCTACCGGTTCCAGTGCTGTTGATCTTGTTTCAGTAATTCTGGGATGGTCAAACTGGAAGTTGTAATTTCTCATGAAGTTCAAGTCTGATTTGAGTTCAAGGTATGTGACTGTGGGATGTGTAAGTTCAGTAATTCTGGGATGGTCAAACTGGAAGTTGTAATTTCTCATGAAGTTCAGGTCTGATTTGAGTTCAGGGTATGTGACTGCGGGATGTGTAAGTTATTCTGATGACAAAATCTTACTTTTACTTTTTTCTCTCCAGAGAGTGTTGAAGAGACATCTTTGAAAGTTTGCATCAATATTAGCATCATTGTGTGTTATACTTATGTGTAAGTTTCAAAATAACCATAACCCAGTATATATGATCAGTGTAACAGCTAGAGAGCTACACTAAAAAAGTCTAAATCAAAATGTTTGATCCAGTGAAGTTCAATCTTTGTTTTGTTGTTACTTACAAGTTACAACTTACATAGGAAAGGTTATGCACAAATGCTTTCTGCGGCCTTAGTCCTTTCTCTGCCCTCAGGATGCCTTTGGCAGATTGTTTTCCATTTGACTAGAGGATGTTATCTGGCATCCTGCTTGAAACTGAGTAGCAACTTTGCATGTATTCTAAGTTTCCTTGCATAACTGAAAGTTCTCCAATCTAGTGTTTTGGGTAACTCTGTGAGTCCTGGAGACTAAGCTTGGAAGGTAACTGCATCAAGGCAATAAAATTGTTGGCAGTGAAAGGGTCGATATTTGAGGGAGATAGTGATGCATGCCTTAACTTGCTAGACACTTCGTTTGCCTTTTCTCAATTACTGTTCAGACGAGTCTTTAGAATGTGCATGATGGTACCTCGACAGTGATCAGAGGGTTCTCACGTTCATACCAGTTTCAGTGACCATGACAGTGTACATGATGGTACCTTGACAGTCATCAGGGTTCTCACATTCATACCAGTTTCAATGACCATGACAATGTGCATGATGGTACCTTGACAGTCATCAGGGTTCTCACGTTCATAACAGTTTCAATGACCATGACAATGTGCATGATGGTACCTTGACAATGATCAGGGTTCTGACATCCATACCAGTTTCAGTGACCATGACAATGTGCATGATGGTACTTGACAATGATCAAGGTTCTGATGTTCATACCAGTTTCAGTGACCGTGACTCATTTTCAAAGTCACACAAGGGTTTGAAAAATAGTGAGAGGTATATTCTGTCAAATGGTGAGTATGAGTCGACTGTGCATGTGCTCTTCAGGTTTCAGAACTTACTTTGGTTTGTTTCAGATTTCGCACAGATGAAGTTGAAGTAACATGGAGAAAATGATACTAGATTCACCACCATGAACTTCAAGTTTACGGCAGCAGCAGTGTTAGTTTTTTTGCTACTTCACCAAGGTTCCTAGAACTCCCAGTATCAGCACCCTTGTTGATGGTGCAGCATACTCGGTCAAAAAAACCTGTGGGCTGAAGAAGTGGCAATTAAATACATGTGCTGACATACATTTTTCTGATCAGATGGAAACTTTATGTACCGACAGACTGATCAAATGTGTGTGTGTGTGTGTGTGTATGCATCAGGGTTGTTTAAATGACTTAGAATTTTTCTTCCAGATACACGTCTTAGAATTTTTCTTCCAGATACATGTCCAAAAGTGTGCGAGATCTTTGAAATTATTTAAAAGACTGTTGTTTGAGGAGCTGTCTATATTTGATGATAAAATTCTCTGTGACTTCTAATGTGACTATGTATATATCAAGGAGAATCTGAAATGAATACTCTTAATAAAAATTCATAAAAAACATCATGGTCTGGTGTTGGAAGTGTCTAAATATTCATATATTACAGGTACCTCTCTCTCTTTCTCACACACGCACACACACACACAAACTCCAAGCACTGGTGTACGACATCCTTCCTTCAACCACTGCCATAGGTCCCAGAAAACTGTCAGTTAATGAGCAGTTTTTTGTTGGTGCTCAAACAGTAGTAAGTTTGTTACAAACAAGCCAGATTATATCAGATGTTTGTTTTATGTTGCTTACGCCAGCTGAAATAAAACCAAAACCATTTAAATCGAGATGGAACTTTTTTTTTAACCCAGGGTGGATGCATCTCATGTTTACATGCATACTTGGGTGATAGGTTGCTTCCACAGTCTTATCCGTGCCCAAACCTTTCAGAGGGCGCTGACTGCGTCAGTGGACAGCTGTGTGAAAATAAAGAGTGCCCCTTCAGTGGCATAACCAAATCTGGCAGAGTTTGGAGGAAGGTGCTGGAAAGCTATGTTCAGAGTGTGACACACACACATTTTTGAACCCATAAACATGGAACAAGTTTATTCTCGAGTCAAACAGCTTTACCTCTCAGAGAACATTAACAACAATCAAAACAACATGCCCCATTTTTTAGAATATATACACATGTGAATCACTCATTGTGCAGGCAAATATCTGTCTATGAAGTACTTTGTCCAACTCTTTGTCTGTATGGATGTATCTTTTTGTCTATTATGTATGTATAACATGTGCATGTATATTTGTATACGTATGTTATTCACTGTTGGAACGGGTGTACTGATATGTTGTATAATTGTGTTATATTTGTTATATTGAAATTTAAAAAAAAAATACAAAAAAAGAAGAACAAAATAAAGAAAAGATCTGGAGAAAAAAAACAAAAAAAACATACCCCATTTTCATGCGTACCCAGAAAGAAGTTTGATGTGTTAAAGTTTACTTTCCATTTCCAAGAAAATAAATTTCGATGAACATTTGGAATTTAAATGCATTGCTGACTAGTATCCAAGATTTTTTTTTAAATCTTTGTAATTGTGTTCCATATTTATGTTGACAATTTGAAGTATTGTGATGATCACAGCTGAATGTTTTTGCCTTGAACTCCCTGCATAACTTAGTTACCCTTTGATTATAATAATAATGACCAATGTAAATACTGAGGATTATACAGTAACATATAATAATCCTGCTAGTGAATCTGAAACCAAACCAGATGTGATGGCAGAAAGGTGCTCATTTCTGTTAAAGACTATAGTACAAATCGCCAGAACATATACTATGCAGGATAACACAAGTACTGAGTATAAAGACAGCACTGTGCAAGACCCACAGCAATATGTTGATGACAAACTGGTGTGTAAACATACAACATACAGAATTTACAGATTTGGATTTCTTAAAATAAGTGTTGAAAAATAAAAATCACAAATTACATAAGTTTTCAATGCACTCTTTAAAAAATAGTCTAGCACTGTAAAACAAAGATTTTGGCAGAAATAATTGTGCGAACAGGAAATTTTTATCCAAAAAGTTAACATTTTGGTGACAAAAACAGCTTGTAAATAAATACAGCATCACCGATGGGGACTGAAACTACTGAATTAATACAAATTATGTATGCAGACAATTTTGTCAACTAAGTAACATGCTTTTTCTCAAGTTTACATTTTATTGTAATAAAGCAGCTCTTTTCTTTCACTTTTTTATGTTTTAAAATTTTCTCTCCTTTTCATATTTCTTCTGCTTCTAAGCACAACATATGATATAATGACTTATGCCATCATTTTTTCATTTTTTAGCAATTCTCAGGATGAGCAGCCAATGGCCACTGCAGATATTAACAATCTACTTCACAAGGAATTCACAAACACCCTGTGCATTTGCGGCACAAACAATGGTCCCAAACTGAACATGCCAAATAAATGGCTTGTCACTGTGAAGCCATTGACCCCAAACTAGAAGATGGCAGCTGCCAAACACGGACTAGAACAAGGTTTGTTGCCTTGTACAGCAAAATAACTCCCCATTGTAAGCCTAGTAACACTATAAGGCACAGTGTTGCTGTCAGTATGTGTCCACTCTGTTTGCACTTGTTCCACTTCAGCATTTCAGCAAATGTGGCAGAAAGTCATAGTTTTATTATATATTATGGGCCCTAACTGTAACCTTCACCTTGAAGATGGCAAACCAATCTCTTCACATGATGTTCAGTTCATGATGCTGTATCAGCATACCAAGTTTGGTTGCAAAAGGTTCAGCCATTGTGATGACATTCTCCAGACGTACACTGACAATCTGAACCTTTGCTGTGAACTTAAATTTACACACAGCCATCCAGTCTTTTCACAAGACTCCAGCTCCCAGTGATGTATCATCACACTCTGGTTGCAAAAGGGTACGTTTTTTAGAAGAAATAGTAGAATCAGTCCTAATATGAACATACGAGCCCTCGCTGTGACCTTAAAAATAGCAAACCATTCTTTTGACATAATACTCCAGCTCTCTGTGACTTGATGATGCATCACCATACCAAGCTTGGCTACAAATGGTTGAGCTGTTCAGAAGATACTGTCCGGACAGACAGACAGACAGGGGATTCCAATACACCATCCTTTAACTCCGTTACTAGGGGTGTAATTAATTGAAAGTTAAACTTGGTTCACAGGGAAGGTCATATGTCTGCCTTTAACTGTTCTTTGCTCAGCTGAATCTTCTCCCCTGGTTTGAAGGCTGGCATCCCAAGGTAAGGGCAACTTGCGCAGCGGAATGCGTCTCCCAGATAGCACTGAAACAACAAAGCGACTACCATCAACACATCATTACCTTAGTAATTACAAGTGACTATCTCAAAAATGGCCACCTCAAGTTTACATTCACAATCAGCAGAAAGCATCTCCCAGATACCACTGCAACAACAAAGTGACCACCATGGCCACATAAACCACACCATGACATTCACAATCAGCAGAATGCATCTCCCAGATACCACTGCAACAACAAAGTGACCACCATCAACATATGTCCTTCAGAGCTCAACAATCATTTTGTTTAAACTGAATGTAGCTAGAGAACATATTGCAAAGTATTGTTCACTCCCAAAGAATAATATTAGGAAAATGAAATGCTACTTCTGAAAGAAGCCCAAGAACTCACAGCAACTATTCCTCTCACATTTACCAGTTGTTAAGTTCAAGCACAAACACAACATGAAGAAACTGTAAATTCAAGCAAAACAAAAATGGACAAAAAGAGTAGTTTACACTGCCACATGCTGAAGTCTTTGGCTGCGGGTTCTTCTGTACAGCCTCCTGTTCCAGCTCATCAGCCAAGCCGCACGTGCAGTTCTTACATGCCTTCCTCTTCTTTGGGCCATCTGCACAGCTGGCTGCACAGGGAAGAAAAATGTAATGCAAATTTGTTTTGTTGTAAAGTGCCTACACCTAATAGGAGCTCGAAGCTCATAATATAAAACAATAGAGCTGACACCAGTTTGCAGAATTAAGTGAACAATAAAACCCTATAAACACACATATATATAAGCAAATACACTACAACAGTTCATTTGACATGTTCCTCAGCATTTCCAACACACACACTGGCTCATTCACACAAGCTGTCTCACATGTTAGGACACTCATCACTGTTGAGTGCAGCCATTCCCACTAACCCACCAGCAATGAAAGTCAATTTAGAAACTGAGTGTAAAATCAAGGGACAATTAAAAAAAGAAAAAAAAAGAAGCTGAAGTTCTTAATTTGGTCTCTTTTGCTTGTTGGACAAAACTTGTTTAAAGGGTAAGTCCAAGGTTAGGGGTAATTTTTGACACGATTTCCGTTAAAGCTCACTGAGAACAATGATGTAGGTGAAACTGTGATCTGCGGGTTATAAATGCACAAAAAAAGGGATTTTCTGTCGTACCAAAAGCGTCGCCATGACGCCCAAATCACATGACCATATGCCTACTACGTCACTCTGGGGAGTCGCTGCAAAATGGCCAACTCGAGCTCCAAAGACGAAACTGATACTCTACCTGAGAGACCCACAAGGATACAGCCGTATTAGTTTGAGCCAGTCGGGCAGGATTTTGAAAGAGTACCGGAACATCGTGTCAGCAAACCCCATGCGGTATTCCACGGAGTTTGCAAAATCTCACTCACTGAAGTGCTCGCTACACAAATGGGCATGATGCGGCGAAGCAAGAAAGTCAGCTGTTTGAATTGTATAAATTTAATCCACTTTCGCCTCACTGCGGGTCGATTTCGTGGGAGCTCATGCATTGTTATACCTGGGGTCGTCTGCGAATTGTTACAGTTCGCAGCAACACAGTAGGCTGGCATAGTTAACTTTTTTGTCAACCACACGCATACACAGTTTACTGAAGAATCTAAGATGGCAACCGCACTGACTCCCCACACTGACGTCACTTCCAGGAAAGTTTACAGAAAATAAAGTAGATTAAAAACCCAATTAAACATTTTATTTTTATTTTTATTTCATTAAATCTGAAACTAGTGACTCATTTGTCAATCATTTCGATGGTCATTTTGCATACTTAAAAACCTTGGACTTTTACTTTAAAGAAGGATGGTTCCTTTAATAATAAGACAAAGGCAGAGAAAAGACAAATTTCAAACTCTGATCATTCAGTCCAGGCTGGGTACAAATAACTGTCAGGTACTCTAACTAAACAAAGTAACCTCCCTCTCAATCCCATCCCCTACCATCTGTTGAGAAACAATTAGGATTACCTCTGAGTGAAGATGGATCCGGCTTTTTCAAGTCATCTTCATCCAGCAGCTCATCATCATTAATCAGTTCAAGATCATCATCCACGAGATCATTGGCAGACAAGCTCCACACTTGAGCGGCATTTGTTGCAGGGGCTGGAAAAACAATAACTTACTTCACTCTGTGAAATATGATGCTTTTTGCAGTCACTTTGCCATTTCACCATTACAATACCTATTAATTACCTTTATTGATGGACAAGCCTGAAGAGATTAGAATGCAAGGCTAGAAGTATGAGAGCATATACACCTTTCATTTAAATTTTAGCACACATGCAATGGACTGGCATCCACAATTTGCTGGAAGTACAGGGGAATGCGTCAGCTGGATTGCTGGCCGAGCACACAGCTGCATTTCCCTAGTACAGTAGTAGGAAAAAACTTGCATTTCACAGTGACAAGATGGGTGGAAAAGGTCACTGCCATGTAATCAACTGCACGACTGGTCGAATAAAAGCCAGGAACTCTGTGGAACGTCCGTCTTTAGTTTCAGCAACAAAGCCAAACATTGCAATCCACTGTGATCCAAGCGTTATTGTGGTCCAGGCATTACACTTTAACACACTTCCCACAGCTCCAGAGAGCAGCTGCAAGACACAAATAATACCTGGGGCTTTGGAGGCGAAGGAGAGCTTGAGCTGAGCAGATGATCCCACTTCAAAGTCCGGCTTGGCACCTTGTAACCGGTACACTTCCATGTTGTCGGGAATGGTTTCCCCCTCACTCAGCTCAACTTTCACTGGCTGGGAAACAATGGGGGAGAAAGAAAAGAAAAAAGGAGGATTGCACAAAATGGTGAAGCTTGATGCATTGTTAGCAGTCTTGTTTTTAGTGCTTTTTTGTCACTGTGTCCTTATAGAAAACTTAGGGATGCTTATTTCTACAAACACTTTTCCCTGAGGAAAGCAAACAAGCTACACCCAACTTGCGTTATCCAGCCTATGGGTATGGATCAGTTGCTAAGGCTTGTAATTTTTAACAGACTATTACCCCTCCCCCTCCCTCACCATCTTTTTGTGTGTGTGTGTGTGTGTGTGTGTGTGTGTGTGTGTGTGTGCAAACTGAATTGATCAGATCAGATAACATGTGAATCTTTAAAAAAAAAAAAAAGAGAGAGAGAGAGAGAAAAAAAAGGCTGAATCTGTTTTTGACTGTGCACACCTGCAGATGTATCCATTATCTAATTCAGTTAATCATGAAAAATGAAAAAAAAAAATGAAAAAAAATGAAGACTGAGAGAGCCCCTTACCTCACTGATATCCACAAAACCCGACAGCTTCAACAGAGAGACTAGCTTGTCCTTGGACTTGCCGCCGGTTGTGCCTGCCACCTGTCCAGCCATCTCCTGCAGCACGATCCTTCCTTTGGGCTTTAGGATGCGACACACCTCTCCCAGCAGGCTTGTGTCATGGCTGGCCTTGCTTGGGGCCAGCAGTCCCGATATCACTCTGTCGAAGGAGGAGCTGCCATGTGCCGCTGATGGGAGAACATGAAAAGTGAAAATATATTGCTACCAAAGTATCAGTTTCATACGCTTCTCAACAGAAAAACAACATACATGCAGTGCATAAACACACAGACTACAGAGACATGTGTGCACACAATAACACACACACACACACACACACACACACACACACACACACACACACACACACAAACTTCCATTAACTAAACAAATCAGACGGCCTGTTAAAAAATGATGAAAAGTATACAGAAATGTCTGTTTTTGTTTTGTTTTTATAAAAGAGGCACAACCCTAAAACAAAGCAAACTAAAACATTCTCCCCACAATAGTGCACAGAGAACTGCAGCTCTTTCTGAAACTTAAATGAATGCCAACTATTTATATTTCAACTATTTAAAGCAAAATATTGATTGTGCTTGCAAAGTGCTGTGCAAAAAAAAAAATGCTAAAAAAGCAACATCAACAACAAAAAAGCATAATTTATAAATTAAGTAGATATAAGCCACTTACACATTGCCAGTCGCTCTGCATGTTCCACTTGCACCTTGCCTGACTTGCCCACTTTCTGCAGCAGCCGATTAACGGTATCCTTCATCGACTCTGCTGGATCCTGGCCAAACCACAGCAGCAGCACTCTCTGACCCAGTTCCACCTGGATGCTGTCCATTTCAACTGATCCTTTCTTCTGACACTTGGTAACGATATTCCACAGATACTCTGCCAAAGAAATGATAGTTTAGCAATATCAGGTATTTGGTTTCCATTTCAACTGATCCTTTCTTCTGCCAAAGAAATGATAGTTTAGCAATATCAGGTATTTGGTTTAAAGGACAAGCAGATGACTGTCAATGCCACTGCACCAGGTGACATAATGGATGTCATGTCACCTTACACAGGTCTACAAGTGCAAGATATACAAAGTTTTACATTCATGAATAAAAATTTAAAAATGAGAAAAGTACTCATCAAAGATCTTGACAAAGAGTTAAAAATGTATAGCAATAGTTTTGACAGATCAGAACCCGCCCCCCCTCCCCCAGCCACCCCCATCCCCCAATCCTTCTTTGATCCCACCCCCACCCAAAGGTTGTTGTTTCTTTCTCTCCCTACCCTTGGATTGAAAAGTTTTAGTTCAAGAGACCCTTTGCTGCAATTCTTTAATATTCATTATTATGTGTCCATACCCCTTGACTTTAATTCAGTACTTATTCGCATCCTTTTGTTATAAGTTTAAGCTCAAGCAGTGCTCTGTTAGATGATTTCAGGTTGTAATGCATCATATGCTCCTATCTGTATCTGTTCATGATATGCTACCCCCAGCCTTTATAAATCTGGTCCAAGTGAGGTAATACAAATTTATACTAAGTACTACTGTGAT
This sequence comes from Alviniconcha marisindica, assembly GCA_018857735.1. NCBI lineage: Eukaryota > Metazoa > Mollusca > Gastropoda > Provannidae > Alviniconcha > Alviniconcha marisindica. Next base: position 404,183 of record JABMCL010002489.1, on the reverse strand, counting down.
AGTAAAACCAGCTTTGCCACAGCCGGATCAGCTGACAAAATGATGACAAAGTTTTGGTAAAGCATCTAAATCAGTAAATGCCAACACAAATTGCTGTGTCTGTTTCTCCAAAGTAACAAACCAAGCTCTAGCAAGTAAAAGGAGACAAGAGTACCATGACTCTCTTGCCGCCTGTTTCCCCTTGGGAAAGCAACATGAATTCTGTGGGAGGGAACCTTCCAAAATAAATGTCCTACTGGCTAGAACAAGGAAGTGCTGGGCAATTTGCTATTTAATAATAATAATAGTATGGTCTTAGAGTTAGAGTGCCATTTCTCAAATGAGCCCTAGGCATACATGTACATTTCATACTCAAGTTAAAAAACAAGCGACAACAAAACACAATATTAACATACACAAATTTGTCATCAAACACTATTTCACTAGTGTCCTAAATCACTGCTTTCATTTTAACTCTGGTTTTCTTTTTTCTCTTCACTTTTGGGTCACAATTATTCAGTATTTAGAACAGCCATTTAGCCTCAGGAAGCACATGAATAAGCAATATTTTCCTATTTCAGACTGACTCTGCAGAACAGTCAGATCTCCCCCCCCCCCTCCCCCCCTTTCAGAATTCGCCATTTTGCACCATGCATGATGTAACAGAAAAACGGGTGAATACTGATTCAGGCATAAAACGTATGTTTAATAAGTTGACACTTAACAACACAGCCATAAAATTAGAAAAGCACTACATCATGAGGCTGAATCAGCGAAAACACAAAAACGAACAATGGTAGTGAAATGAGGCAATAATGTAGGACACTAAAATAGGAAATCATAAGTACGCAATTAATACCAATAAAAATGAAAAGTGCTGTGTCACTACGACCTAGTGTCCCACTGAAATTTACTTGTTTTTAAAGAAGACTACAAACTGCTGTAGCACAACAGCTTACAAGCAACATCTTCACATAATTAACAGCCACACACACAAACACAACATTTCTTCGCATTCAATGCTTCTGTACCATTATCATCAATATCATGTGGAAAACACGATTTCTGGGGAACATGACACGCCCGTTAGTATTGCTTCATTACTATACTAGTTTTCTTTCTAGCACGTAAACACCAGAATAATCTGGTAAAGCAATTTTTACTTACATATTTGCCTAATATGTCCAACAGGCAAAATCAACAAAGATGTTGCATTAAACGAAAGCACAAAATGTTAGTTTACGAGGGTTTCACAGCGGTGTTACATGAAACAGATGATACCTTTCAGTTTCAGGTCAACAAGTTTCCAGACGACCTTCACCTTTACACTTTAAAATAGCCCCGAGGTCAATATCCGGTTTCAGCATTGATTTGCCAGGAGAGGAGTATCCTTTTTGTTGAAATAGATCAAATAAAATCTCAAACGGATTTAATTTAAATTTTCAAAGATCTAAACGGCACAAGTAAAAAGAAGTTAAAATATATGTTTTGTCACGTTGAGGCGGTCATCAATCCCGCAGACCATTTGTGAAATTTGATTGGCTGGAGTCGAAGTGTGCGGGCAGATTGAATTTGCGCGTTGCGGATAGATGGAAACAAAGTTGATTTTGGTGATCTAAGTAACTTTTAGCGATGGATCATCACGCAGATGACAACAGATGGGACTACGATTGTCCCCAGTTTGTCGATTTTACGGTACCAATGCCATTCAATGATGGAGCTGACCAGCTCTTCGGTAAGACTAAAGGCTATCTGACATAGCGGTGCCTTTTAGTTTTACTTCTTTAGTTTTCTACCACTGTTTCAGGACTGTTATTTTGTTAGACTGTAGTCACACCATTCTACCTGTGTCTTTTCGGTAATATTCCGCATGATCCGCTTCCATTTGATGTATAGACGTAATGAATTAATTTTTTAAACATTAAAGAACATTAACTGGTTAAATTTTTGACTGTTTTGTTCACATTCATTTTCTATAGAATATAGAAGTATAGTAAATTTAAAACAGAAAAGAGAAGCAATAAAAGAAGCAGGAAAAAAAGAAAGAAAGAAGAAGCAATGGCTGCCATGATTTATATTTTAACATTTGAACAGTAAATATTGTGCAGATCTGTGCGTGAATAACCTGTGGGCCACACTTTCTGAAGTGGATGAGGACCAGGCTAATTCAGGATATATATATATAGTCGAGATGCAGTCGGTTATGTTGTGCACATGGACTCCTGGAGGTGGAACAGTGTACTCAAGAGTAATCAGTTGTTTAGGGAAATCTGAAAACAATCTCATCACCTGACTCAACTGGAAGTGGAACAGTGGAAGTTTAACCCACACTTTTGTTTTTGCTGGATTGCCAATTATGCAATTTGATAATGATAACTAACCTGCAGCCCTGTTGAGGCAGTCTAGAGTCACTGTGTTATTGTTAGGCAAGGCGGATACTTAGTTTTACTTTAGAGTTTAATAACCATCTAGGTAACTATCTAGTACTAGTATAGTAGTAAGACCTTTCTTTTTATTATACCATTTTATAGGACTGCAGACCCCCCAAAAGTGCAGCAAAATCTCCAAGCAGTTTTCTGCTCATTGGAAGGTGGCTGCAAAATAAAAAGGCACTTGTATATTAAACAGTCTTGTAATTCACAGTGCTGTTAATGTGTTATATACTAATGCAGTATAACATATAACATGTTTTATTAAAACCAATAACATGCGGACTTACAGTTAGTTACACATGCATGTATGCACCACCCGATATACAATAATGCATGTATTATCTTATGTAATGTAGTATGTCCAGGCACCTGTCTGACTGTGTCCCAATTTGATTTCACTGTTTTTAGAGACCACTGTCATTGGAGAAGGACCAGCACCAGGCACCTCTGCATTAAAGTCACTTGGTCATGGTGGGTGTTGCTTCCATCATTACAGTTGTGCATTGTAATTTGTATTATATTTATAAGAACTTATAAGAATTATTTATTATTATTACAATCTCTACATTACATGCTGAGGTTCTGCTGACCAAAACTTCTTCATTCTATTTATCATTTTATGATTGATACAAATGATAGGGCAAAATTTGGAAGCCCTCTGTTTACAAGTCATCGGCCAAGAAGATGAAGTGGCCATAAAATCACTGCTAGTTTAGTCATACATTTTCTAACATGAGTTTTCTTGAACTAAGTTAAACTAATAAAATTCAGAACAACTTAAAGTTAAACTGTTAAAGTCTTTATTTTTGGCCATGATCATGTAACTTATAACTGGAATTACTGTTACTAATGTTAGTATTGGTACTATACTGTATTTGTATCACTAGTTCTAATTTCATGTTTAGTTCCATTCCTGTGACCTGTCAGTGGTAATGACAGCAGGGCCTGTGGTGCTTCTCAGATCAGCGTCCCCTTTAATAAAGTGAAATAAAAATTAAAGGGCAACACCCACATTCTGACAGGTACAGCAGAGGAAGAGTCCAGTGAACCAGCAGAGGCACCTATGGAAGTGACCATTTCTGCAGCTGCCCCCAAAGCAACTACAGAGAAAGGAGAAGAAGAGTCTAACAACTCAAAGAAGGTGGAGAAGCCTAAGGAGACGAAACCTAGCAACCTGATCACCTCTCTGGAGGAGTGGAAGAGTCGCGGAAAGCATGCTTCCACGGGAGCAGAGTAAGAACGGAGACTGTCATGTTCCTGGTGTTGCTCAAATGTTGTTTTTCTTGTTTTCAAAATGAAATCTTAAGTTAAACGTTTTGATAATTTAAAAAAGAAAATCTAGTTCCATTGCCTGTTTCAGTGTTTGTTTGTTGCAGCGAATTGTGTAGGTAAGGTAATTCCCAAAATATTTTAAGGTTTCCAGTTTCAGCTCATCTGTTGATGTAAACCAAAAATGTAATGTTTCATCGTTTGTCTTATAATCATGGCTTTGCTGTCTGATCTATAAAATCTGTAGTAAATGACATGTGCACATCATGACATGCTGATTTGTCCTCATATTCATGACCCATCCTCATGCAAACCCACTAAAGGAATGTTCTCTTCTCACACTTGGTGCTGATCTCTGGTTTTCTGTCCCTCTGTGATTTGTTTATTCAGACCTCTTATCTGCAGTGAGGCCCCAAACAGCAAGAAGCCTCGCAAGAGCGCTGAAAAAGCCTTGCAGGAAATGCGCAAAGCTGCGCCCCCCAAGTCAGCTCTGACACGCTCCAGTTCACTGCGCATGCCGAAGAGCAGCTCAGTTCCATCTTTATGTGCTGAAAAGCCAGCGGTTGGTGGTGTGGCGTCCAGTTCTCGGCCTGTGCGTGCTCACACGCGCACAGCTTCACAGGGCCGATCACGCAGCAACTCTATTAACATCAGCACAGGGAGCGAATCAAAGGCGGATACCAAAGCAACAAAAAAGCCATCGAAAATGCCCAGTCTTCTGAAGTAAGTACCACACATTACCAGTAATCTCATGCATTCAGTTTCCATTTCCATTGCTCATTCGCCTCTCCCCTTATAGTATACGTGATGGCTACTTTTCTTCTTCAGAGATTCAATTTCTGAAGTTCATGTATCATTAGAGGTTAAGAGAGTTTAATGCCAAGCTCTCAGCCCAGCCTGTAGTAGTTATAGTCCCACAAGCTTTTCATGTGACTGCCATGTGACCTCATCATGATTGTGTAGATGCTAGTGAAACTGAAATGCACAATAATTTGAGTGATATCAGTATTCAAATGAAAGTAAGTTTTCTCGTTCATTTGCAGCTGATATTTCTCAGCATGACATGAGTGAATGTATGCCATTACTTATTTTGAAGGTTTTGCTCGGAGTCCACCAATCTTTAGCTTAATTATGCTGCCATGCTTTTGCTTGTGTTTACATTGATTGAACTGAAGGGAATATTGTGCTGATTAGTGGAATTCTGCATTAAAGCTTCCTGTGTTTTGCAAAAAATAAAAATAAATGTTTTGGATATAATATGAAGAGGGGGTCTCTATAATGAAAAAGTGCTAGCATACACACTATCAAAATGCACTTGTAGACAAGGTTTGAAATGGCCACTCCCATACTGAGTTATTCCCAATCAACTCTAACCATAAGCTTGGCCATATTTAAGTCTGATAAATGAGTGGGGGAAGGTTTTTTGAACTGGTCCAGTGGTCCATAACCACTAAAACTGCCAGCTGACCAGTACAAGATAAAAACTCTTCTGCTGGTCCTCCGGACAGATAATTTTTATTAATATTGTAAAACCTTTTCCACAGAGATGAAACTTGAAAGAGCATATTTATATAATATATGATCTGTGGTCTCTACCCTGAGCTCTTTAACAAATGAACGGCAGTAACAGTCTAAATTGAATGCACCACACAAGCCATAACAACACGAAAAATAAAAGGTTTTAAAATCAGACCCCATGTGTCTTTAGTCTATCTCTTTCCTTCCTTGGCAGTGTACTCACAGCGGACCAGTCAAGTGTGTGATTTACTGGTCCCCCATGATCCCCTGAACCAATGAAATATTTCAGAGAATTTCTAGCCTTAAAACTGCTGATTGGCTAGGATGTTTCCTGTGCTTTTAGATTGACAGAGCAGAGTGGTCTATTCCCATCGCCCCAGTTTTTTTATTTCATTTCCAGAGCCAGCACCTCCACTCCACCAGCCATTCACGTTTAGGGAGACATTTTTCTTTTCCATAACTCTAGACAATTGCTAATGCTATGCCTGCTTCTGGGATAGAGATGGTGAACTGTCTGTGCACTGTGATGCTCTGGTTGGGTTAAGCTTCTGGGACTGAATGGCAGCTCCGAACCCTCTTTTTTTTTGTCAGGGAAAACAACCAAAATTTCCTGTGGAAAGTATTCCCAGTTTGGAGAGTGGAATACATGTATTGAATACATGTGTGATATGTTTTATCCATGGGACAAAATCTGCCAGTTTTTATTGCTGTTCTTCTATCTTCTCTTAATTTTTGTTTTTAACCAGACGTCTTGGGGAAGGTTTATCAACATCTAAAACCAAGAGCACAGAGGAACTAGAGATGGAGCGCATCAAACAGCTCAAGAAGGAGCTGCAACACAAACGCCTGATGGCGCAAGAGTCGTACAAGAAAGCCATGTCCAAGGCCATTCCCGTCGCAGTGCACTCCAAAGATCCCACCATTCCTCAGGAGTTCCAATTCCAGACAGACAAGCGACTCAAGACGCAAGCTGAGAAGACAGAAGACAAAAGCGTGGGTGACTTTATGAAGTCCCTGCGCTCACGCACTGTGGTGTCACCAGTAAGATAATGACAACAGTCTATGTTTTATAAATTTAGTCAATTATTGTTGAAGATTTGATGATGAAGCACAACAGTATCCTGAACCACATGCATCTGTGATCACTGTTGTCTTTTTCTGTGTGGGTGTAAAAATGTCACTCAAGACTAACTGCATACTTGTGCATCACTGACGTAACAACTGCATTTTAACATTGGATTGAAAGGCCAGATTTTAACCAAGACCAGTAAATTGAAGAGCCATTAAGTCTTTAACAATTGCAAAAGTCTTAGTCAAGAGGCTGCATTCTTTAGCGTGGAAGTAGTGTAATGAAATTGTTTTTCTAGCTGCCATTTGTAGAACATTGTAAAACAATGGGTTAAACAAAACAGTAAAGGCAATGAACTGTGAAACTGAAGAAATGCCTGCTTTATCATTTTTCTTCATGTTCATACATACCATAGCAGGAATTGTGCCAACCGGATAATGAAGTTGTTGGTTTGTGTCCTGTTTTCAGGCTCCTTCCGCCTCAGCGCCCAAGAAACTGACAGTACCACAACCCTTTCACCTGACAGAGAAGCACAGCACAGGGGCATCCACAGGATCCAAGTTTGAGTCCATGGCAGAGAAGGTGAAGGCGTTCCACAAACGTACCCCCGAGCGATTCCGAGCACGAGCGCGCAGTAAGAACTTGGATATTTTGTTCTTTTGTACATGTGCAACCAAAAACTGTGTTGATTTGAATTTAATACTAACAACATTTTGTATTCAGACTTGAAACTGTTGTATTCTACTGTAGATACTTTGGCAGACAATTCCCTCCACACCCCACCCCATCCCTCCTCCCTGGGACAACCCCTAGTTTTAGAGGGGTTTGCTTTGGCCAATTCCTGTGCCTCAGAAAGAGTAATACTAATATGGTCTGTATTTATTCTTAACTTAGCAGCTTCAAGTGTTATTTTTGCAGTGAAAAAATGGTCAAAACTGGAGTTTCTCCTCTGTGTATATCATTAACAATAACATGGCATGTTTGTTTGCATGATGTTCTTTTATTCATGAGTGTGGTAACTAGCGACTTAGGTGCGGATTGCCCCGCTTGGTGGCGCTGGGCATATTTGGGGCTTTGACAAAGCTCAAGTCAGCTGCAAATGATCTCCCCTACACTAGCCAGATGGCGCTGGGCCTATTTGGGCAGTGCAATGCTCAAGCCAACAAAGTCGCTCATTGCTCCTTAAGGGATAAACAAAACATTGAATTGAAAGAGGTGGATCAGTTTTCATCTTCAACTTCCGCACTACCGGGACAGCGGTAACTTAAGTGTGAATTGTTTGCCAAGGATTGTGACCCATCGGTTCTGTCTTGTGAAGTGACTGCAAGCTGGCATCACTTTTGTGCAGGTGGAGAGACTGCGCAGAGACGAGGTGCCCGCTCTATCTCCCCTCCCCCTAGGCTGACTCAGCCTCACACCCCCAACCTGTCCTCCCGTGGTCGTCATCGGCCCATCCATGTCCTGTCACAGGCAGAGCTGGAGGCCAAGGAGGTGGAGGAAATGAAACGGTAAGTAATGCATGTATGCACATGCACACCGACAGATACACACACTCTTTCTCTTGATTTTTTTGTATCTCCTGCCTATCTCAGTAATCATCTCCGTGTCAGCATCTCACTGTTTCTCTGTCTTTCTCATTGTCCTGACAAACATAGCCAGTCAGCGCTGCATAGGCATCGCCAGCTTCCTGGGTTCTGGACAACAGGACAGTGATCTCCTGTACTTCTATCAAAATAAGTTAGCTGTAAGTCTGAAGACAACACAGTTTGTCTGAATCAGTTATTGGGTAGCTCTTACACACACAGCACGCATCTTACAAATTGCAAAAATATAAGAAATATAATAATGTTACTAATTTATTTGAGTTTTTATGATAACACTCAAAGCAGTCTTTTTAGTCCTGTTACATGACATGCTTCACTGTGGGTACAAAACCACTCTTAATTGTCCAGTCTGTTACCACATATCCTGCCTATAACAGCAGTGACCCTGCAAAGCATCCAGGTAAATCTAAACCCGCTGTCTTGCTGCTCTGTCGCAGGAATCAGTTCAAGGCTCATCCAGTCAACACCAAAATCCTGACCAATCCCAACACAGGTGTGAGGAAAGTTCCCAGCAAGCCTCCGACACAGCCGGAAGGGTTTGCGCTGTCCTCTGGCATTCCGAAGAAGAAAGAGGACAAAGATGAGGAGCATTTTGAGTTCCATGCCAATCCCTTGAACAAGAAAATCTTAGAGGGCCCTGTGGTACGTAAATACTGATTTACTCACAACAATTACTGGTCCAGTTGAAAGTAGATTTCCTCTGGTCCACCAGCAGTTATGGCAGTCATGGACCATCAGACCAGTGGGAATTTTGACCCAGCTGTGTTCTTTGGCTTGTTTGGTGAAGAAATGTGATGTGTTGACAGGTCAGATTTACACTTGTTTTGATTGATTTAAAAAGGTGTGTTGAAACCAGATTTGTTTAATCTAGAAGTGTGCTGCATTGACAGGGGGGAGGGAGGGGGGGTGCTAAACCAGTGATCAGATGCATTATTTGTTTTGCCTAGATGTGTGTTTTACTGACAGGGGGTGAAACCAGTGGTCAGATTAAATGTTTGTTTTACCTGATCCAGAACTATGACGCATTGACAGGGGGTGAAACCAGTGATCAGATTCAACATTTGTTTTGCTTGATGTAGACATGTGATACATTGACAGGGGGTGAAATCAGTGATCAGATTTAACATTCGTTCTGTTTGATGTAGACATGTGCTACACTGACCTGGGGTGAAACCAATGATCAGATTTAACATTCATTTTGCTTGATACACTAACACAGTAACGGGGTGAAACCAGTGATCTGATTCAACGTTAATTTTGTTTGATGTAGACATGTGATACATTGACAGGGGGTGAAACCAGTGAAGCCTGCTCTACCCACGGTGCCCATGTCACCTGCCTTTGCTCTCAAGCACCGGGTGCGCCTACCTGCTGTAGAGGTACCTGAAGAAAAGGTAAGGACCATGGTACCTTTGTCAGCTACCTTTGCCCGCAAAGGTCCTGCAGGGTAAGGTGTGCCTTCCTGTAGAAATACCAGAAATATGTGGTAAGGACTACGACACCCACATCACCCACCTTTACTCTCACCTCAAGTACAGGGCAGTGCGTCATTAAAGTAGGGCAGATGATGGCTACAGCTATGCCAGTCAGTGCTGTTTGTCTATGCCAGTCAGTACTGTTTGTCCCGGGGACCACTACAGTAGCTGGATCTGTGTAGTTGGGTATCTGAAAATTTGTGATTCTCTTTATCTCTGCTTTAAAAGAAAATTGTTTGTTTCTTGTACCTACTGCTTGGCGCAGACACCAAGTTGAATAATAATTGTCATTGTTGACAGCTTGACTTCAGAATTTGAACATCTTTCTAGCTTCCTGTTTTGTTGCCCATGTGAGATGACAAGCATTCCTGAATCTTGAAGCCGGCTTGCTCCGATTTGTATGACCATCAGCTTGCTGTCCCTACTCTCTGTGGACAGAACCCTGCCATTCTTCAAAAGCGTGGTTCCTTCTTTGCTCCTCTTGGACTGTGAATACCACAGGAAGGAACTTAGTTCTTGTCACCCATGATGGTTATGTCAGGACAAAGTCACAGGATGTTAGCATCCATAATAGTGCATACAGTTTCTGTGGATGTAAAGCACCAGTGAACTCGAACCTCCTCCCCTCTCAGAGCTCAGGAGATTTGTGAAAGAAGAGATGGATGACCTTGGCTCCCCATCCCTAACAGTCCATACAGTCTCTGTGGACGTATGGCAACATTGAACTCAATCCCCCACCCCTTGGAGAGCTCAGGAGCTTTGGGAAGAAGAGATGGTTGACCTGGGCTCCCCTCTTCTGATATCTCTGATGTCAGCATAATGAACAAAGGGGGTGAATAGCACCCAGTGTACATCACATTTTTGACAAGGGCACAACCACAGAGACCTGGAATGTCTATGGTAACTGTCACCTGGCATGCGAGTAAAGGCCGGGAATATAAACACTCCCCTACTGCCCCTTCCTCCATCAGAATGCTGTTGCTGGCAGTCGCTCTGTGTGGTGGCGATGGCCAGCTGACCTCAGTTTTGCCCTGTTTCAGGCCAACTCCAGCAGCACGATTCTCGCCAAGCCAGTGCCCCATACAGGCATCCCCTTTCAGCCCAAGCTGCCCCACCAGCACACGGTGCCGGAGCCATTCACGGTGGAGGAGCGCAGCAAGATGATGCTAGCGCAGAAGGAGGAGAAAATCAAACAGATCCTGGAGGAGGAAAGGAGGGTAAGTCACGTCCACTCAGCCCTGCTTATCACTTTGTGTCATGATTGCTAGTACCAAGAACAGAGCGGAAGATTGTTATTCCCCTGTTGTGAGAACAATGCACGTGAAGGGTTCAGATGCAAAGTCTTTTAATGGGGCATGACAAAAGCAGTGTGCAGCGCAAAACAACAACAAAAATCATTTAATTAGTCACCAAGTTGTGTTTATTTAGTGTTGAGATGGTAATGAATGAAATGGCTCCAGATGTGTTTTTGTTCGTTTTGCCTTTGAATACCAGTAGTATTCAAGTTATGTAACTTACTAAGGAAGCTTTCAAAGGGAAGTTGCTAGTTTGTCCGGGGGGGGGGGGGGGGGTTCATGTTTTTCATTTTTACAGCAAAAATAAAAACTACTAATGTAGCTGTCTGAGGTTCTGTCCTGTTTAATATCATTATAGAGTACAGTGTATTTACTGTTGCATGTTAGTTCCTTTCTACACCTGAAATGCATGTTTTCCAAAGACTAGTAGTCTAGGGACTAGAGAAGATTATACACCTGCCTGTGTTTATAGCATTAACCCAAATGCATCTTCCTGCCTCTTGACTTTCCTCCAAAGGCCCGCGAGTTCCACGCTCAGCCCTTGCCTAGCCAAGACCTGGGCACCTTGCCAGAGAAGCACCCAAAGGAGCCCACTAAACCAGAACCCTTCGAGCTGGAAACTGACCTCCGTGGCACACACTACTCCCAGGAACTAGCTCACAAGGTGGGCAGTATGCAGGTAAAATGCATGCTGATTCCAGTCCCGGGAAGACGTGTAACCCTTCATGGTATTTTGTAATGGCAGGAAGAGGTGTAACCCTCTTGCTTTATTGGTAGCTATGGGAAGACATGTAACCCTCCATGGTGTTTGGTAGCTGTGGGAAGATGTGTGACCTTCCTGGGTGTGGGAAGATGTGTAACCTTCCTAGGTGCTGGTAGCTGTGGGAAGATGTGTAGCTCACCTAGATGTTGGTAGCTGTGGGAAGATGTGTGACCTTCCTGGGTGTGGGAAGATGTGTAACCTTCCTAGGTGCTGGTAGCTGTGGGAAGTTGTGTAGCTCACCTAGATGTTGGTAGCTGTGGGAAGATGTGTGACCTTCCTGGGTGTGGGAAGATGTGTAACCCTCTTGGGTGTTGGTAGCCGTGGGAAGATGTGTAACCCTCCTGAGTGTTGGGAGCTGTGAGAAGGCATGTAACCCTCCTGGATGTGGGAAGATGTGTAACCCTGCTGACTGTTGGTAGCTGTGTAACCTTCCTGGGTGTTGGGAATCAGTTTATTGGTTTGATTTAGATGAGCCATCAAGGTATACCCCAAATAAATGAACATAAAATGCACACACACAGAGTGTGTATGTTCAAGACGAGGAAAGGTTGCTAGTACAGTTCTAGTAGTAGTATTGGTATCTGACCAGTTACAGCGATTATTGACAGTCTGTGAACCACTTTTGCCACCTTATAGATATCATACCAGTTTTGAAATATGTCTAGCGCTATCACTGACATTATTTATGTTCTTTTGTTGCCTTTGTCCCAGCTGATGGAAGAGGAGGAAGAACTACGACGAGCGGCCCAGTTCCGTGCTCAGCCCAACCGCACCATCTACAAAGAACCCTTCATCCCAGCCAAGTCCACAAAACCCTTGACAGGTAATGCACCAGGGTCCAGTTTGTGTGGCAGGAATCATTCATTTAGAACTGCACTTAGTGTGCCTGTTGTAACTGATCCCCAGTCTCCAATTTATTATGTTTTATATTTTATTTCATTTAACCTGAAAACAACGCTGTAAACATTGTTATAGTTATGCTGCTTTTATTTATCTGTGATTAGATATTGATTGTTGTTAAATGTTTTAAATAAGCTACGTGTTCTCAAAGTGGCATACTCCGTTGTGGATGTGCGCGTGTAGTGTGTGTACGTGAGAGAGAGAGAGAATCTGTGTGTGTGTGAAATGCATTACTTGCAGATTGTTTTAATGTCTAAATTCGTATTTTTATTTTAAATTCTATGTTTTAAAATGACTCTTGAATATGCGTGAAGTGAAATATGTATAGATAGAGAATTTATCTTTTTAAATTGTTGTTTTAGGCTAATTTAAGTAACATATTGATGTGTGTTCTATTGCATTTGTTGATCTGTACAGCGCTAAGAGCTCATATAATTGGTGCTGAGGTGCTATATAAAATAAATTATTATTATATGTTCTGATGGGAAAGGTGCATTTTGAGGTACCAGTTTGTTGTGGGCATTACACACTCAAATTAGTGTCTAGTAACTGATCATTACTAGATCTGGCAGGTCGGTGCTCAGGTCCCAATGTGTTGTGAGGGTTCCATGCTTTAATCAGCACTTAATGTGCTTGTTCATAAGATTAAATTTTTAAGCGAAAGATCTGTTCTTTTTATCATTCATTCACAGGCGTGCACTGTCAGTGTCACTGTTCTGCTCATAACCTTTCAGTTCTGTTCATTTTCCTTTTGTGTTCCACAGTGCAGTGGTTTAATCTGCACTTGTCCATAATATCCAAGGTTTCAGCAAAAGATCTTTTCTTTTTATTATTCCTGGGTGTGTGCTGTTAGTGTCACTGTTCTGTGCATAACTTTCCATCTCTATTCATTTTTCTCTTGTGTTTTTTCTTCGTTTTGTAATTTGTGTGCATCATGTTTTGGTCAGTGCAGAAGTAAACTTGATCATGTTTGAATCCTTTCTGTGCTGTCTCTTGTGTTCAACAGAGGTGTCAGACTTTGAGCTCAACTCAGACCGTCGGGCGGTGCAGCGGGAGGAGTTTGAGCTGTGGAAGAAAGAGCGCGAGGTGGAGCTGGAGGGCCACCGTCGCCAGAGGGAGCAGCGGCAGAAGGAAGAAGAAGAAGCCGCCATCGCCAAGCTGCGTGCCGAGATGATTCACCGCCCAAACCCTGTCCGTCGGTACAACCCCGTTATAGTCAAGCCAAGCGACAAGCCACTCACCGAAGCTGAGTCCCCACGATTTTCTGACCGTCTTCGAGCAAAAGTGCGCCTCTGATGATTTGCACTGCTGGGGCAACGGTTGTATTGGTTTGACAGCAAGTACAAACTTGACTTTGGTTTGACAGGAGAGCTCCAGGCTTGAATGTTTGTTTCCCCCTCCACTCCACCCCACCCCACGATAAACAAACAAGCTCACCATGCTGCATCAGGCCCTTGCACTAAAATGACTACCTCTCTTAGCGTGGATGAAGGATTGCGTGGACTTTTGCTTCTTCTAAAGTTTTATAGCTATGAGTTGGCAGTAGAATGATACAAGACATGGAGGGGGCCCCCTCTAATACTGGTTTAGTGAATCAACTGTAAAAATCAGGCAAAGTTCGTTTTGCATGAAAATTATGAGGGGGGAAAGGTCGCAGGGAAAATATGGTCTTAAAAGGTGGGGTAGTCTCTCATCAGGGTGGTCACTCATGGGGTAGTCTCTTATCAGGGTGGTCACTTATGGGGTAGTCTTTCATCAGGATGGTCTCATTGATAGTCTTTCATCAGGGTGGTTTCTCACTGGGTAGTCTTTCATCAGGGTGATCTCTCTTTGGATAGTTTCTCATTAGGGCGGTCTCTCACTGGGTAGTCTTTCATCAGGGTGGTCTTTCACTCAGTAGTATTTCATCAGGGTGGTCTCACTGGTAGTCTTTCATAAGGGTGGTCTCTCATTGGATGGTCTCTGACTGGGTAGTCTTTCATCAGGGTGGTCTCTCACTCGGTAGTATTTCATCAGGGTGGTCTCACTGGTAGTCTTTCATCAGGGTGGTCTCACTGGATAGTCTCTCACTCGGTAGTCTTTCATCAGGGTGGTCTCTCACTCAGCAGTATTTCATCAGGGTGGTCTCTCACTGGGTAGTCTTGTCAGGATGGACTTATTGCGGGTTCCACTGTACTGCAGGGTTAATAAAGTACCTGCAGAAGGCAACCACCATACATAACGTAAAGGACTGTCATTCTGGCCAAGTTTTGTCGTGGCTGTGAAGTGACTCAGCTACTAGTACTACTGCAAAGCAAATAGCCAAGTGTCAAACAGCGGTCACTTTGTGGTATAACAGCATGGCTTCTTGTGCAAGGAGCGTTACGAGGGTGATACATCGCAAAGGTGATGACTCAGAAGAGTTTGCAGGGGCCTGGTTCTTGATGAGTTATTCCCTGTGCTTTAGATAGGCTGCTTGCTGTAAGGGTAGAGAAAGAGGTTAGCAGTTTGGTGCTCTCTGGTGTCTGTGCTGTGTTGGGTTACCCAGACCCGTTTACTGGTACAATTTGGGCATATTTTGTACGCCTAAATTTTGAGCGTACAAAAATTATTTTAAAAATGTGTTCATATATATTTTTAGACATGTTTTGCGGTTCGTTTTGTTTTCCAGTCTGGAATATGCCCAGTTTTGGAATTTTGATGGCACATGTAAAAGTCTTGCGACCTCTTACTGATGTAGTGTTTGTTTCTGTATTGCACTTTGTGTAGTCTCGGCACCAAATTCAAAGCAAGGCTTTTATTTCTGCTGCAAAGCATGAGCGTTTGCCTTTTTTTCTTCTGGAAGCCATGTTGAAATTATTTTTAGATTATTTTTCACTGAGAACAAAATGACAGGCAAAAGAAATAAAAGTACCGTAACTTTTTTCAAAGTATCCTCTGTATTTGAGTAAAAAAATTGGACAATTTCTTTTTCAAACTGTACTCTGTATTTGAGTGTAAAATAATGTGTGTGTTTTCAAAGTGTACTCTATATTTGAATGTGAATAGGTCTAGCTGCCACTCTTGCTGCGTATGGAGTCTTTTTATTAAAGGGGACCCCAAGGGAAGTTGGCCAAAAAAATGTGCAAATATTTCCAGTTTGCAGGTTTTGTGTGGTCCATGCTCAAACAACGAAAGTACTTTGTTGTTTTTTTGCTTTGAATTTGAGCTCCTGAGAAAAGAGGGTTATGAATAATTCTGATCACATCACTTGTTTTACTGTGTGCTGTGTTCTTTTCACCTGTTCCAAGCACGAGAGGAGTTCTTTCCAATTCAGTTCTGAGGAGGCTAAAAATGGGTGTGTTTATTTAACCCTTTCCCTGCTGTTAGAACATCATGTGATGCCAGTGACATAGTACTCTCTATTTGCTTATCGGATGCTCTGTAATTACCTGTTTGAATTCCCGCTTCTGTCGGATTGTTACATGAAACGAATTTCTCAAAAGCAGCATTTTGGTCAGCTTAACCTTTTCTCAAGGCTACTATTGGGAGGAAATAGCATCAAAAATCTCAGCATTAAAAGGGTTAAGAAGGTTGCAAATTGCTTTTCTCATTATCATACAGTGCATGGGTATGGTCATGAAATGGGAACACGCACCAAACACACTCACATGGGGTGCAAAATGTTTGGAAACACTGAGTCCGATGTGTGCGCGAAGGATTCAGATCTGTAATTTATCATGTACCATGTATATAACGATGGAAATGATGATCATATTTGAATCTGATTTTTAATTCATGGTGAACGGAAAGGATTGTGTACAGGATGAGAAAACTAGCAGTTTGCATGTTAATATTCTAAACATTTATGACAGGAATATTGTGTGTGTGTGTGTGAACGGTCTGACCTGACTTTTGCTTGTAACATTTAAGATTTGTCATGTTACATAACCAGCTAGGGTGATCAGTAACTACCCGGACTATACCCATTAAGTGTACACATGCCAGTTGTGTGGTTTTAGCGTTTGCCCTCTTAATCACTTGAGGTTTTATTGTGTTTGTACAGTGCTGTGAGGCTATACTGTCAGTAGTGACACAGCAAATTTCAATTCATTTTCATAACCATCATCAATATTATTCATAACCAGTATGACATTGTGTTTGACATCTAACTGTGCTCTTCAAACAATTCTCCCCCAGTGTATTGTCCACTTTCTCCAGAACGAACTGTTGTCTTTTTCCATCTCTACTTTGTCACCTTCTGTCATCTCTACATGTATGTCATTCAGCAAACTGAGTGGTTACATTAACAAACTGAGTTCACAGTGTTAAATCTGAGAGGGAGACTGAGGTACTCATTGCAGAATAATTGAAGTGTAGTTAGTAATACAACTGCCCTCTGACTTTCACCAGTTTCTTTTATTTTTTGTTTGCTGGTTGTTTTTAATGAGTTTATTTGTCTTTATTTTATTTATGTGTGTGAGTGGGTTTGTGTTTATTCACTATTTACTTTTTCCTCCCACTTTTCTTGGTGCATGTTTTTTTGTTTTCTTTCTCTCTTCTCATAATTTTTTTTCTGCTTTTTCTTTTTGGCGGTATGTAATTGTAAATATAATGAATAACATTTTACTGGGCTTTGCACATGTACAACAGCTGAGTTAATGTGTACAAAGATCTGTTCTGCTACCATATTACGTTTTTACTGCTACAAACTGTATCGGCAAAAGCATTCTTTAAACTTATGACATTTGTTTCGGTTTTTACTTTCATGGCAAAAAGGAATAAAATATACATACTTAATGTGTATTCAAAACATCTCTGCTGACTGGACTACTTTCTTTTGTGTGTAGCATAGTTTCCTAGGAACTGTTTTAATGATAATTAACAACACAGGACACTCATCTCTGTGTGTGGTTAATGTCAGCTGAATTATGCGAATAAGACTAGATCCTCTCTCCCACCCTCACCCCTTTTCTCCTTTGTCATAATGTGCTTATAACTGAATAAATATTTGAAGACGCTGTGACTGTCGCATTGTTTTATTCTCATTTTTTTTCTTCCCTTCATACAAAATCATTATGACATGTCATTTGGCATACAAAATCACTATGACATGCGTCATTTGGCATACAAAATCACTGACATGATACAGAACAAAAATAAACCAAGTACACAAAGAGTGTTTCAGTAACCATCTCAGTCAGTCAGCCTATCTCTCACACAACCACTACCAATCCACCCATCATCATCATCGCCACAATTGTGACTTCTTTCGATGCTTCTTCCTTGTTCATCTCTCTCTCACACAGTCAAAATCTAAAAAGTCTAGGCACTGCGAAAACGTTTTTCAACTACAAGGCGATGAAGTCAAAGCCGGCCACTGTTTCCTATGTGTTAGTATAAGTAACAATTAACATGGTGATAGAATCACAACTGAAGCGGCAGCGTGTGACGGTATAAGACGCAACACGCCGCCATAGTCACTTCTAAACTATAATAAAACTATCATTTCTAAAGAACAAATTCTTAAAAAATCCCTGAGCGCTTTACAAAGAACATGATGGGAGTCGGGGGGGATGGTTAATGTGCATTTACAAAAATCAGACATATACACCGAGTCATACACACACAATCAGAAGAGGGTAGTCCTAGTTTTCCCCAGAAGCTTGAAAGCTGAACATCACTCCTGTTCCGGTCACATCACTCCTGAACCATCGCGGAGTGCGACATGCACCATTGGCATGGTGCCCAGTTTTAATACCCAACACTGACCATTCCTTGATTATTTTTTTTTTGTTTTAAACGAAACAAACAAAAACGTTAATCTTTAAAAATTGTCCAAAGACCGTCTTCAATTTTGTCGGGATTCTCCCCCCTCCCCCTCATTGATACTCATTATGCATTTTACATGAAAAAATACACAGGCACACTCTCTATCACTCTGGGCAGAGATGAGAACGGATCCGGTTCACAAATGTGTCTGCTGTCGTACGTACAAACAGTGCTGAAGGCTCTGATTCTGTCTGGGGTGTGTCACGCACTACATCTCGTAGCTGTAAGCCAGCCTAACGCCTTAAGGTTCGTCTCCCACCGCCTCGCTCGCAGGCTGCCCCGCTCGTTAAACAGGGCAGAGTTTCAGCGCAAACGACACAAACCAGATGGCCAACGCTGAGTCAAACCGGCCCACGAGTATGTCTGCTGTTGTACGCATGTTGCCATCATCAGGAGCCCATCGCGGCGACACCAACTAGGCTGGACCTGCTGGCGGGAAAAGGTGCATCAGTATAGTATTAGTAGTCCACCAGTAGGCGAGATCGCTGGTGACTCAGCTGCAAAAGACGCCTCGGTAGTATAATTTGTTCACCAGTAGGCGAGGTCGCTGCATGGTGACTGAGTTGCAGAAGAAGGTTCATTATAATTGTTCACCAGTAGGCGAGGTCGCTGCATGGTGACTGAGTTGCAGAAGAAGGTTCAGTATAATTGTTCACCAGTAGGCGAGGTCGCTGCATGGTGACTGAGTTGCAGAAGAAGGTTCAGTATAATTGTTCACCAGTAGGCGAGGTCGCTGCATGGTGACTGAGTTGCAGAAGATGGTTCAGTATACATTGTCCAACAGTAGGAGATGTCGCTGGTCACTTGCAGAAGACACCTCAGTATAACTGTGTCCCAGTAGGCGAGGTAGCTGTTAACACAGTTGGAGACGACACCTCAGTATAATTGTCCAACAATAGGCGAGGTTGCTGGTCACCTGCAAAAGGCGCCTCAGAATAATTGTCCACCAATAGGCGAGATCGCTGATGACTCAGTTGCAGCAGACACCTCAGTGTAAGTGTCCACCATTAGGCGGTCGCTGGTGGTGACTCAGTTGCAAAAGACGGGTTCAGTTTAATTATCCACCTGTAGGAGAGGTCGCTGCCATGGTGACTTGCCGAAGACGCCTCAGTATAATTGTCCAACAGTATGCGAGATTGCTGTTAACACAGTTGCAAAAGGCGCCTCAGTATAACTGCCCAACAGTAGGCGAGGTCACTGGTGACGTCTCAGTGTCGTACACGTGCAGGCGAGGACGCTGGCGACGTCCAGTTCCAGAACGGTGAGGATCAGGAAGCGGAGATCTGTCGGCGGAAGCCGGCCCTGCAGATGGTTGATCGTCATCCGCAGCCTCGTCGTCCACAGACAAGCGAGATGGTGGCCGGTGACTGTCAGCCTCAGATTCATCCACGCCGTACAGGCGAGGTCGCCGGCGTTGACTTCCAGCTCCGGAACGATAAGGAGGAGGAGAGTTGGAAGCGGCCGACTGAGACCATGGGAAGAGGAAGGCGTTGAACACATCAGGCTCCGAACCAACACTGGAAGCTGATGGGGACCAGTAGGCAGGAGGAGGAGGTGGTGCAGAGGAGCCGGACTCCACAGGATCGGGGAAGAAAACCCTCATTCCAGCGCGGGAACTGGAGGCTACGGAGCGGTAGGAGGGAGGAGGAGAGTCTGGTGCCAGGTCTCGCGTTGGATAGCTGCAGTCACCGCTGCCGTTGGTCAGGGCAGTGTAGACGCTGTAACTAGTGTAAGGCTGGGTTGTTGTGTCACCGGCCGACCGAGTCTGGCAGGCATGCAGGCCCTCAACGTCGTCGTAAGGCGGAGGCGAAGAGGCCAGGTGCTGGAACTCCAAGAGGCCTGCCCCTCCATACCAGGGGCCGGGTGAAGCTGAAGAGTAGGCGTTGCGTCGTCCACTCCGGTGCAGGCGTTCTCCTCCGTGCGTCCACCACCGCCTGGGACGCCGCTGCCTCTGTCTGGTGCCTGACGGGAAACGCTGAATCATCCGCCGAGCGGGCGCGGTTTCGGGCGGCTGTGACGTCAACGCCACGCACTTCCTCGCCACGCACACGCCCGTACTCAGCATCAGACCGAGCCCCATGAAGGCCACGGCGTAGACGAAAGAGATGTGGCCCCGAGACATCAAGACGACGCCCACCAGCGAAGACAGGATGGCCAGCAGAGCGAGCACGATCAGCACCGAGCGAATGGAAGAGGTGGAGGACGATGATGAGGAGTTGGTGGTAGTGGACTGCCGCGTGCGATTTCGCTCCACGCCGCATTCGGTCGCCCAACGAGCCGCTTCATCGCTCACGCGTTGTCCCGCCGCCCCCACGGTGACGCCGCACGTCGGGGTCGTCGTTGTCTCGTGCTGGGCGCTGGCCCAATGCTGCTGATGGTTGTGGGGACGCTCTCTTTGATGATTGGTAGCGCTTGACGCGACCCGTGCGAGGTGGTCTTCTTCGGCAGAGTCGTAGTTGTGGTCGTGGTGGTGTAACTGCTGAGAAGGGTTTAGCCGGAGCGTCGGCGCGGCTTGCTGTAGCGGGGGGTGGGTGTAGTTTGAAACGACGTCAGGGAAGGACTCGAACCCTCCCGCGGTGGTTCCCAGTCTGTCGATGGCGATGCTGTTGGAACGTGCGGCGGTGTGGTGGATGTTGCCGCTGCATCGGCCACGACCCTCGAAGGACAGGTCAACCGTGATTTCACGGCCGAGACCCGGACTAGCTCCGGTGGGACCAGAGTGCAGCGGGTGGCCTGGGTCGGGGTGGGAGTAGTGGTCGGGGTGGGAGTGGGGACAGCAGCGGTGGGACCCGCAGTGCAATTGCGGGCATGTGACAGACAAAACCAGACGCTGGTCTCCAGCCAACACAGACACGCTTCCACCCGGTCTGGAATCGTGGAAAACTTCAGGGTGGGAGCCGGCTGCGGGCGGTGGAGCGTAGTCCGGGTCCGGGTGTGAGGGGGACGAGCTGTGAGACGCAGTCGCCATGTTACTTGCTAGTCAATGTCACTGTCAGTAGTGGTAGTTGGTAACAGTGGATAGTTGTTCTCTCGCGTTCGCTGGCCCAGTGTTAGTGCTGCTGCTTTTCAGTGGCGCTCTCCCTGCTGACAGCTAGCGGGTGAGGTCTTCGCCGGAACACCAGGCAGAGCTGGGAGGGGGAGGGGTGGCCGCAGCAGTGGCGGAGGCGTGCTGTACGGTGTGCTGGGTGGGTGGGGCAGAATCCGTGCAGCTGCTAACTCTTTGCAATCAAGCCCTGGGGACAGATAGGTAATTGGGGTTTAGCGCCCAGTCAACCGTGATGGTTACAACAGGGCGAAGGACCTGGGGTAAAGGCAAACAAACAAACAACAAATGAATAGACAGTCATTGTCAAACTTTCTTCTATCGTCGGTTACTGACGTATAGGTTCGAATCCGCTCACCTTTCTATCCTTGCGAGCTTTGATCTTGCCCGGGCCCAACACCCCCTCCCCCGTCCCTAATAAGCCTTATGGTTTCTGTGGACGTTAAGCATCATGTTTACACCCCCTCCTACTCCTGCGAAATGGCTCGTCTTCATTCATTTAGATTAGACTCATATTAGCTGAGTTTCAGGAATTGTGTGAAAGTCTCGAGGTGGCCGTCCTGGGCTCCCCGTCCCTAATAAGCCTGATGGTTTCTGTGGACGTACAGCAACATTGAACACACTAGCTGAGTGTCATGTAGCCTCAGGTACGATCTTTGTAGATTTTCTTCTCTTCAGTCTTGGGCTTCGTTTCTCCACCGTTCATAGACAACTCGACGGCCTAAGAATAAGTAAGTAAACATGGTGCTTAACGTACTTGGGAAAGCTGTCTGGAGCATGGGGAGGATGTACTTATTGGTTGGTTAAACATATTTAACGCCGAGTTGTCTCCGAAGCGGTACCTCCCAGGAGGTGGGGAAAAGGGAGACTATACAGTATACTTAACGCTACACTGTCACCACCAAACTGACTCCTGGACTGCGATAGCCTTTTGAATGATTCACTGAAATTAATGTGAGGACAAATTCAGAAGGCCGTCCATAGAGCACAACTTTGGAAAAGAGACGATGCGTATCAGACGCACAGGTTTTCTCCCAGTCACACGTATGCAGATTGCCAAGAAAATGTTCTTTATTTTTGTTTTTATCAAACGCTTTGTGTAGTTTTTGTACAATAGCCACAGGATTTTAGCATTATGTCGTGGCATGTCAAGAACTGCATTCTAATGAAAATTTAGTGGCTTTTTTTCTTTTTCTGTTGTATTTATAAACGCGTAACACAGTAAAGTCGCTAGACAAAATACACAAATAATACTAAGACAAATGCAGGTTTTACAGTTTAATTAGGAGGCTAATAAATGTACCCACAGCCCTAAAATAATGGTGAAATATTTTTGGGCGTAGGGTGGAGGGGATGTTTCCTCACAACATTCCAGAGATACGGTAGGGCACAACAGGCCTAAACATTAAGTTTCATCTAACATAATAAACATGGTTCATAATAAAAAATAGCAGACTTTAAACCACCATTTAGGTTACAACTTTGGATAACTTAAGGGCAAGAAAAACTTACTTTATTGCCAAATTACATGTTTGCAACTAACGTAGAACTCGAAAGTGCATGCAGCAAAATATTCGATAATTCGACCAGTTCAGTTCAGTTTTAAGAAAGTAATATAACAATACAACTTTCTGCACATGAAGAGTCGATCAGCGTCATCTATACTTAGTATACTAATAAGCAACAACACTATAATGACTTGAAAAGATAGTGCACTTACGTGTTTCCAAAGCCACGTCCACTGTTCAGCGACCTGGCTGTAGTGTATACGCACGCAGTGAAAGACGACGAAGGAAGACTGGATGCTGCAGACGCCTTAGAGTCCTGATGCACAATGAAACCACCCGGGGTAACCTGGAGCTTTCGATCAACACGTGACACTTTCCTTCAACTTCGTTTCGCGAAGACGTTGATTTGCCCCTGTAAGATACATCCGGAGCAGCTGAAAGACGTCCAACAACCACTGGCGCTTGGTCTTAATTTTTGATTGGTTAAAGTGTTGCTTTACGTCCACAGAAACCTGGTCTTGACTCTCTTCTGTAAGTTGTCGATGGACAAGGAGTAGAGTGAATAACTAAGACGTCATTTCCTGTACTTTGCTGCTGAAGACCTTTGGGGTGGACCCACGGAAACAGTCACGCGTGTGCACAACAAGGGACAAAGGTTTAGGGCCTAGTGTTTGTTGCAACGCTTATGAGGTGTCGAGCGAAGACTCTCTGATGTTGCGTCAGTCACCCGCGAAGAGATAAGCTTTGTATACCGTGGTGAACTATGGCCCGGAGTACTCTTTGTCTCGGTTCATCGGAGTGGAAAAGTGGTGCGGGGGGTGAGGTGGAAGGACCGATTGGGTGGACAAGAGACGCTATGCTACGTTGTATACTTATCTCTTGTCATGCCAAGGTCAGAGTCCCCGGCACCCCACTCTACCCTCTCTCATTAATCGTTAGTTTTAAGAGTTTGTTACAGTTTGTCCCTAATATGCCAGCCCGACGTCCGAGGACATTAAGTCCCACATCATAATGATCGGGTCAGAGTCCAGGCGAGATCAAGAGCAGGGAGGTGGAGCTGGACCCTCAAGACAGCCCAGGAGAGATCAAGAGCAGGGAGGTGAAGCTGGACCCTCAAGACAGCCCAGGAGAGATCAAGAGCAGGGAGGTGGAGCTGGGCTCTCACAGAGATTTGCCGGGACAATCATTCGCGGGTCCAGGCGAGATCAAGAGCAGGGAGGTGGCGCTGGGCTCTCACAGGAAGTTGGACAATCCTTTGCTTCAGTTGCTTTCCGGACAGTGTCTTTGTGACTGCTCCGCACAGCTGTTGAAACAGCAATTAGTGAAGTACACAGGGTGTTGTTCTGGCGGTGGCTGACAGTCTATTCGGTATTTACGGGTTGGAGCGCCCTGACGAGCTATTCGCGTCTTCCGCCCCACCCCCGCCCCTTACCCCGCCCTATTAAGCCTCATGGTTTATGTGGACGTTAAGCAACTTACTTACTATGTCAGGGTACGTTGTGAGAGCTCAGGAGCTGTGTGAACAGGGAAGCGGAGCTGAACTGTCGTAACGTCCATATAAACCTCATACGGTTTATCAGGGTACCTTCTAATGCTCGTTCCATGCGCTCTGGCCTCTTTTCGGAGTTCAGGAGCTGTGTGAGAGTCGAGGTGGCCGTCCTGGGATCCCCGTCCCTAATAGTCCTTATGGTCTCTGTGGACGTAACGCAACACAACTTGGAAAAATGAAAGCAACAAGCTCCGACCCCAGAGGTCAGGAGTTGTGTGAAGGTCGAGATGAACATCCTGGGCTGCCTGTCCCTGATAGTCCGTACGGTCACTGTGGATGTAAAGCAATATTGAACTTGGAAGAAAAGAAAGAAAGAAAAGAAGAAGAAGAAGAAGAAGAAGAAGAAAGCTCCGACCCCCAGAGCTCGAGGACTGTGTGAAAGTCGAGGTGGACGTCCCTAATAGTCCGTACGGTCTCTGTGGACTTAAAGCAACAGTGAAGTCGAACGCTACGACCCGCAAAAGCAAGCAAGACCGCCACAACCAGAACAATAGATATTAAGGTGGTGGGGATCCAGCCAGTGCAAAGCAACTTATGTACTTTGCAACTTGCCGCAATTTGTTTAAACACTTTTTTTAATTATCATACGTTTAATTTGATTTTTTTGGGGGGCATGTTTCAAAGCAAATTTCCTTTTAAGGACAGTAAAGTATTATCGTATCTATCTTATCTTATAACATAATTACTTTTTTAAAAATATTCATACTGGAACCCCCCCCCCCCCTCCAAGAAAACAACAACAACAAAAGCATTTTCTTTGCGCTGGAACTGACAAGGGCTCTTTCCTTTTTACTTGCTGGGACACACACACACACACACACACACACACACACACACACACACACACACAAACACACACGCTAACACAAACATACACACACTAACACACACACACCACAGACTATAAATTATGTTTCACTCGACCTACATAACTAGCCTGTAGCATTGTGTACATTGTGTAGCGCAGCCACCACTGACACTGTCCGCGAACTCAGCGTGTCATATTGTCTATATTAAGCACAAGTGACCTTTCTGAGCTTGGCTGTAGAAAGTGCAACCAGTGGAGTCCACAGTGTCTCCACACTCTGTCGGTACACGCTAACCTAGCTAGCTGCTTACCGGCCTCCTCTCATCACAGTGCTGTTAAACCTACAACAATACTCTGCTCAGTAGCTGCTTCGTTCTGTCGCCCGATTTCACCATGAGGTAACTGTACACACGTTTCGGCTTGATTGTTAACTATTCTTCGTAAAGACACTAGGGGGAAAATAACACCGGCGGTCTATAATCATGATTTTACTTGTTGATTTTGATTGTAAGCCGGTTTGGCCTAGCGATAAGGCGTTAGGCTGGTAAGCAGAAGGGCGTCCGCTTGATTCCGCTTTCTGTAGAAAAAGGTTGTGGTTTGTGGACACTGTCTTGTGACTGTGTCCCTCACAATTAATGACACATTAAAATGGCTCCCATCGCTGCCGATCTTAATGCAGGAGTCATTCTCGAGGTGAAAGTGTAGCGCTATGTATATAATCTCCCTCTTCCCCTCACCTCCATACCCCCTCCCCCCCTTCTCCCCGTCCCTAATAAGCTTTATGGTTTCTGTGGACCCCTCTCCCCCTCCCTCCCCCCCCCCCTCCCCCCCCCCCCCCCCCCCACCCTTCTCCCCGTCCCTAATAAGCCTTATGGTTTCTGTGGAGGTTAAGCACCATGTTTACTTACTGTGGACGTTAAGCACCATGTTTACTTACTGCGGACGTTAAGCACCATGTTTACTTACTGCGGACGTTAAGCACCATGTTTACTTACTGTGGACGTTAAGAACCATGTTTACTTTTACTTACTTTACTGTGTGAACAGGGAGGTGGTGGGCCTGGGCTGTCATTCCCTATCCCACTCTTCACCCGTCCCTAATAAGTCATACGGTTTCTGTGGACGTAAAGCACCATGGAGGAACTTGGTTTTAATCCTCAGTTTGAAGCAAGACTATAATTATCATCAGAGTTCAGGAGCTGTGTGAACGGGGAGATGGGCCATGGCTCTCATTCCATATCCCATTATTCTCCCGTCCCTAATATGCCTTCATTTATGGTTTCTGTTTACGTGAAGCACCATGAAAGAAGGAGACTATATTAAATTGGATCAGGCATGGGTGTAGTTGCGGATATTTAGTTGGGGTGCCCCGTTGCAGTTCGTTTTTAACCGTACGAGTTCGACGCCATTGCTGGCTCTTGAATTTATAGTGCGTCTGCTCATAGATTTCGTAATTTTGTAGGAAACATGCGGTAGACGAGATACGAACAAAAACAGTAACAGCAAGAACAATCAAGAACAATTTACGGCAACAGCTTTTCACCGAAACTGTCCATTTCTTTTCTGGCAGCTTTGGTGTTTTTTTATTATCTAATCTCTCTCTCTCTCTCTCTCTCTCTCTCTCTCTCTCTCTCTCTCTCTCTCTCTCTCTCTCTCTCTCTCTCTCTCTCTCTCTCTCTCTC
>JABMCL010002489.1:360000-372500 GCA_018857735.1 Alviniconcha marisindica | reverse complement strand
CCCCCCCCCCCCCGATCTCCCAGTCTGCCTAGCTCGGTCTTCATCCTGGACAAAGTGGAGGACTTTCTGGGAGCTATGAAAGATGTGAGTTGACAATGACGATAATGGCAATGATGGTAATGTAGTTCCCAACCTTTGACCCTCCCCCTCCCTTCCCGGTCCCATCTGTCACTCACTTGACCCCCCCCCCCCTCCTCCATCGTCCGCCGCCATGCTCCACCTTCGTCCTGGACATAGTGGAGAACTTTCTTGGAGCTATGAAAGATGTGAGTTGACAACGTCGAGCTTTTGTTTTCTGTCTACGACTTACGAAGAGCAGAGCGGAGTACCAGAAAAGAATTCCCAACAGCCAGCCCCCCAAATCGTTCTTTCATATATAGTTACAGATTCTGTCAAAAAATATTGCAGTGGTGGTCGTAAAAAAGGATTTTCGTTGCACACACACACACACACACACACACACACACACACACACACACACACACACACAACACACACACACACACGATCACACACACACACGCATGCAGGCACGCAGGCGCGCACGCACGCACACACACACACAGGCACGCACGCACGCACGCACGCACGCACACACAAATATACATACATACACATAGAAACAAGTCACACACATACAAACAAGTGTGAAAGTCAACTGAGGTGGCCCTGCTAACAGTAGAACAGTTCTTATGGTCTCTGTGGACGTAAAGCAGCATTGAACTGAACTGAACTGAACTGAACTGAGTGGCGGGTTTCAGGGCGGGTCGGTGTACTCCCGGTTGTCGAACCAGACGGAGGAGTCTGTGGAGTGCGCCATCAACGCCTTGGAACGTGGCGCCGGAAGTCTGGTGTTCAGCAGCGGCATGGGTGCCATCTCCTCCATCTTGCTCTGCTTCCTCAAGACTGGAGATCACGTGGTACGTCGCAACCAATCAACAGCGTGACTATTATTGGCAAACTCCTAGCGCTCAGATTATAGCAGACATTTCTTTTATAACCGTCCATGTTGCTTAGGCATGCACAAATAAAACCAAAATAGTTGGGATCGAGACGGAAATCTTTTTTCTTAATTATCCGGGGCGGATGCGCCGCATGTTTACGTGCGTGCTTGGACACTATGTTGCTTCCATAGTGGTATTAGTGCCCAAACATTTGGGAGGGCGCTGACAGCGCCGGTGGACAGCTGCGCGGAGATGAAGAGTACCCCTTTAGTGGCGTAACCAATTCTGGCAGAGTTTGGAGGAAGCTGCCTGAAAGCGATGCTCGGAGTCAAACTCCAAACACTGGTTTACGACATCCTTCTTTCGAGGAAGGTGCCGGAAAGCGATGTTTGGATTGTGGCTCGGAGTGTGTGTCACAGGTTGCGTGCCTCCCTCTCACACTCCGAGCATCACTTTCCTGGCACCTTCCTCCAAACTCTGCTAGAACTGGTTACGTCACTGAATGGACACTCTTTAACTCCACGCAGCTGTCCACCGCTGTCAGCGCCCTTCGAAAGGTTTGGGTACTAATAAGGCTGTGGAAGCAACATAGCGCCAAGCACGCACGTAAAGATGAGGCGCGTCCGCCCGGGGGGGGGGGGGGGGGGGGGGGGGGGGAAAGAGAGAGAAAAAAAGAGTTCCGTTTCTATTCGAACGATTTTGGTTTTACATGTATTTGTGCTGGCGTAAGCGCTGCGGGTCTGTCTGTCTGTCTCTGCTTGTCTGTCTCTGTCTACCTCCCTGTCTGTCTCTGTATCTCTCTCTTCTGTGCCTCTGTCTGTCTGTCTGTCTGTCTGTCTGTCCTGTCTGTTTGTCTCTCTCTCTCTCGTCCTGAGGTGATCCTGAGCGACTTACAGGGCATTCAAAATCCACTTTTTCTTTCTCTCGCTTTGCTATGTGCCTATACCCATCTACCCACATACCCAACAAACCAACCGATCAGCTAACGTGCACCATCCGTCCATGTCCACAGGTTTGTCAGAACCCGGCCTATTCCGGCACCATCGACCTGCTGAAGAAGATGTCGGAAAGCTTCAACATCGAGATCACCTGGGTCAAATCCGGATGCCCCGTGGAGGATTACAAGAAAAACCTGAAGCCAAACACCAGGGTGAATAATTACACAGAAATGCCGCTCCTCAGACAACCTTATATTTTCAAGTGCTGTAGAATCCATTGAATAATACACAAATGATGCTGCTTTGATCTTGTTTTCTTCGCGTCTATGTCAATGATGTTGTGTTACAATCGCACACCATTTTGTGGTAAACAGCAAACATTTGAAGCGATGACAACAGTCAATGTTTAAAAAAAGAAGAAGAAGAACAACAAGAAAAAAAGAAAGAAAGAAAAAAAGAGTAAAAAAAGAAGATAATTTTTGGTGTCGTGAAATACGGAATGAAAACGCTGCTGTCACTTTCATGTCTGTTAAGTTTAGTTTAAGTTCAAGATGGTATTTATGCACTCGGAAAAGCCCATTTGCGATCCACCCCGTCTCTCGGAAATAATGTCACCTTGCTATGAACAGACATAAAATAAAACACTGAAAAAACCCCCAACCAACCAACCAACCTACCAAACAAACAAAAACAAAACAAAACAAACCCACAACACAACAAAAGAAACAAAGAAAAAACCCAAGAAAACAACAAACAACCACCACCACCCCAAATAATAATAATACCCTCCAACAACAACAACAACAACGACAACAACAACAACAAATAATAATAATACCCCCCAACAACAACAACAACAACGACAACAACACATGTCTGTTTCCAGATGCTGATAGGAGAAACACCTTGCAACCCCGAGATGTCCATTCTGGACCTGAAGGCTTTTGCTGAGCTTGGCAGTTCCCTGGAGAACGTCCTCACTCTTGTGGACAGCACTTTCGCCAGTCCCTATCTTCAGCAGGTCATCAAGTATGGCATCGACTTCTCCATGCATAGCTGGTGAGTGTGGTTTAATTGGTTATTTAAGAAATGCTGCTATATGCAGTCATTAACGCGCTCTAAAACAACAAAGTAAGTAAAGTAAATTTGTGTTTTACACCATCTAAAACAGCAAACAAACAAAAAGTTCAAAGTGACCCCGTGTTCAAAGTGACCTCCTTGTTCAAAGTGCCCCCCCCCCCCCCCATCCCCCCGGTCATCAAAGTGAGGCAAGACGTCACGTTACATTTTACAATGCCACAATGCAAGCCAGTGTTTTCCCCGGTTTCAGTACCAAGTACATGGGAGGTCACAGCGACCTGGTGGCAGGGTGTGTCACCACCAGGACTGTGCCTCAGTGGAGACAACTCAAGAAGATGCAGGCAGCCATCGGAACGTGTCTGGTAAGATCCAAACACATAACAGTTTTTTGTTTGTTTTGTTTTTTTAATTTTTAAGGAACGCTATTTATTAGGACGAAACGCGACATGCACATTTTCGGGGTAATCCCCTTTATCAAGCAACAAAACGACACTGGTAAGGTTCTTGTTGTTGTGGTTGTTGTTGTCATCGTTCGTTATTCTATGTCGTTCTTTGTTATGTGATCCAAACACATAAAAGGTTCAAAAGAACACTATTATGACAAAACACAACATGCATTCTCTCTCTCTCTCTCTCTCTCTCTCTCTCTCTCTCTCTCTCTCTCTCTCCTCCTCCCTGTCTCTTCGCTCTGTATCTTTCTTCTTCTTCTTCTTCTCCTCTCTCTCTCTCCTCTGTGTGTGTGTGTGTGCGCGCGCGTGTGTGTGCGTGCGTGCGTGCGCGCGTGTGTGTGTGATATAGTTCTTTTAAACCTTTCATTTGTCTGGATCTTGTTTGAGAACGTTAGCAGTCATTCTTGTTTCAGATTTGTTGTTTTGTGTTTGTTGTTGTTGTTCTGCGTTGTTATTGTTATTTGATTGTTGCTGCTGTTGATGAAGATGCTGTTGCTTATTGTTTCTGTTGAGCGTTGTTTTTGTTATCTGATATTGTTGTTGTCGCTTGTGTTATTGTTGATGTTGATGTTTGTGTTGTCGTTGCGGCTGTGGCTATTGCCATTGCTGTTGTGTTGTTGACTTCTTCTTTTTTTTAGCACGGATTTTGTTTATTACCTTAAACAAATCCACACCCATACCCATATCTATACACCTTCTTCCTCGACCACACACACACACACACACACACACACACACACACACACACACACACACACACACACACACACACACACACACACACACACACACACACACACACACACACTCACACACACACGCAGGCACGCACGCAGGCACGCACGCACACAGACACACACACACATACACACACGCACGCACGCAGGCACGCACGCACACACATACACACACGCACGCACGCACACACACACACACACCCCCCCCCCCCCCCCCCACACACACACCAAATTACACGTAAAATATTGTATATAATTACAGTAACAAGCTAACAGATCGAAACTGAAACATGTCGCTTTCCCGTCAGGAGTTCTAGTTCAGAACTGCAGGCTGTTTTTAAGACTGGGGTTGACGACTCGGCCTCTGGGACGAAAGAAGCAGCCGTGCGGAGCGAGCTGACCCTCCTGCAGCAGATGGCGGAATTAATTTTGCTCTGTCGATCATCGTTGCGTGGCAGGCCCCTCAGGCATGCAGCCTGCTGATGCGAGGGCTGAAGACCCTGCCTCTGAGGATGAAGAAGCACAGCGAGAACGCGCAGAGAGTGGCCCACTTCCTTGACAGTCATCCCAAGGTGGGTGGATATCTATCTATATCATTATTATATATATATATATATATATATATATATATATATATATATATATATATATATATATATATATATATATATATATATATATAGTTATATGTGGCACTGTTCACTATCCCAGTGTGGGTATGTGTGCACGTTGTGTGGACTTTTCACTACCCCAGGGTGGGTATGTACACGCTGTGGACTGTTCACTATCCCACGGTGGGTATGTGCACGCTGTGGACTGTTCACTATCCCAGGGTGGGTATGTATACACGTTGTGAACTGTTCACCGCCCCAGTGTGGGTATGTATACACATTGTGGACTGTTCACTACCCCAGGGTGGGTATGTATACACGTTGTTGACTGTTCACCATCCCGGGGTGGGTATGTACACACGATGTGGACTGTTCACCATCCCGGGGTGGGTATGTACACGTTGTGGACTGTTCACCATCCCAGGGTGGGTATGTATACACGTTGTGTGGGCTGTTTACCATCGCAGGGTGGGTATGTATACACGTTGTGGACTGTTCTGCACCACCACGTGGGTATATGCATTTCTTTTATCCGAATATTTCAGTTTAGCATCACTGTCCTTCACCCATATCAGTCTGTATCATGTGTGTGTGTGTGTGTGTGTGTGTGTGTGTGTGTGTGTGTGTGTGTGTGTGTGTGTGTGTGTGTGTGTGTGTGTGTGTGTGTGTGTATGTGTGTGCATCATGTACATACATGTGGCATGTGTACACCACCACAAGGTGGGTAGGTTACAGGTCGTGTGGATTTATGGAATGTTCACCACTAGAAGGTGGATACAGGTCGGGTGGATATGGAATGCTCACCACCACAAGTAGGGTACAGGTCGGGTGGATGTAGCATGTTCACCACCCAAGGCAGGTACAGGTCACGCGTGAGTGGAATATTGACCACCCCAAGGTGGGCACACACACACACACACACACACACACACGCACACACGCACACACGCACACACACACACACGCACGCACGCACGGACACATCGTTTGGACAACAAATTAAAATGAGTGCAAAACCGATTCTAAATACAAAAAAATCGGACATCCATAGAGTTGATTTAAACCGGCTTTTGTTTGTTTGTTTGTTTGCTTAATGTTGTCTCCATTCCCATCTTCAACTGATCAACATGCTATTGTCCTAGGTTATTATGGTTTTGTTACTGCTGAATCCCGATCTTCGTTTCGTTTTAGGTTGTGAGGGTGAGCTACCCTGGTCTGCCCACCCATCCGGGTCACGCGGTTGCTAAGCAACAGATGACGTCATTCGGCGGGATGATCATGGCGGACGTTGACGGGGGTGCCGCTGGTGGAAAGACCGTTGTTGAGGTGACTGCGGACCATCAGTGTAGCGTAGTATTGGATAAACTGCTTATAGCTAGGTAGTATTGGATAAACTGCTTATAGCTAGGTAGTATTGGATAAATTGCTTATAGCTATAGGTAGCTGGTTTAAACCACACAATTTTATTTAGCACACAAATGGAATGTTTATCTGAGATAGTGCTGATTGGTCAACATGAAAAACAACCCCTCCCCCCCAAAAATAAATAAATAAAATAAATCTGAAACCAAAACAACAACCATAACCAAAACAACACCGAAGCAAGCAAAACAACAGCAACAACAACAACACACACAACAACAAACAAACAAACAACCCGCCCCCCAAAACAACAACAACAACAACACACAAACAAGCAACCCCCCCCCCCCCCCCCCCGGGAAAACAACAACAACAAAAACCAGCAACAAAACAAACAACGTCATTTGGAGCATTGCCCAGTTACAATACACGATATACAGTATTCACCGGTTTGTCGCTGGCTCCATCCCATTGCAGAACCTGCAGGCAATGTCTGCTGTCCTTATTGTACGTGTGTGCATGCGGATGCTAAGCAGCAGTAGTACTGTATAGTTTGTGGTTTGTCGCCGGTTCGATCCCGTTGCAGAACCTGCGGGTGGGGAAGCTGGCGGTGTCGCTGGGCGGGGTGGAGACGATCGTGGAGCAGGCCTACACCATGACTCACGGGCCGTACCTCATGAGCGAGGCGGAGACCAGAGAAGCTGGCATCACACCTGGCATGCTCAGAATCAGGTGAGTTTGGTCTTTGAAAACACCTACACAATGACTCACGATTGATCTGGGTACTAAGGCATGCTCAAAATCAGGGGAGTCGTAGTATGCGAAGTACAATTGAAGGGAAATAACTCCGCCATTCTTACATTGCATCCAAGGGAGAGAACGCAGGCATCGGATTAAAAATTATAACTTGTAAAGACTGAAAACGCGGAATAAAGAACAGAATGAATACAAACATATTTTTCATTTTCCCAAATCCTACGTTTTTATCAGTAATGTTGGAAATGTCCAAGCTGGCCACAATAAAGACTGGTTTTGATGTTGAAAAATTGATCGTAATGGTCGAAATTTGACGATAGTCTTAATCGCAACTGAATAGGACCCTAGTTTTAGTTTTGCTTTCTTAGTTAACTTGTCTCAGATAATAATAATAATAATAATAATAATAATAATAATAATAATAATAATAATAATATTATTATTTATTGCGCCCCATCTCGTAAGAGCCCGGAGCACTTACAAAGACATAAGGATACGCTAAATTTATTAACACACACACACACACACACGCACGCACGCACGCACGAACGCACTACTACAAATATATGCAGTACTGGTGATGGGTTGGAGGCATGGATAAAACAAACAACAAACAAACAACAACAACAAACAAACAAACAAACAAACAAACAATTCAGTATGCAGAAGAGAAGAGGTGGGTTTTCAGTCCATATCATAGCTTATATAGGATTTCCCCACGGACAGTCCTGGCAACTTTCCCACGGGAAAGTCAGCTGTCTCAGCGGAGTCGAGCTACGAACTGTACTAGCTCAGTTCCGTCCGAGGTGGAGTGTGAGCGGCTGGGAAGGCCCATATGCGCGCCATCACATATCTCAGAAGTTTTGCCAATGTTGCATTTATTGAAACAGTTCCAATGTTGGTCTGATTTAATGACGGATTTTCGTCGTCTTTTCGTGGCAACATCCATTGGGCAGCGACACCTTACCTTCGCCTCTTTCGTCCAACCGAGACGACCGATAGTAAGGCTTTCGTGGAGAGTCAGTGGCGCGGAGCAAGAGTACTCGCTCCGAAAGCCCAGGTTAAACACGATCGAGCGTAGTGACCACTGAAATGGATGGGTGACCGTTACATGCTCGGCTTTGCGCCCGCCCTGAGATTTCTCCATAGTCAAAATCTGTGCAGACTCTTACAAAAGTCCTTCGGATGAGACTATAAACCGATGTCCCCCCTGCCCCCATCCCGCCGGCCCCTAACCCCCCCCCCCCCCCCACAACTCCCCTCCGTGTGTGAAGATCCTGTAGTCCATGTCAGAGTTCAATGCCGGGATTATGGAAACACCAACATAACCGAGCATGAACTAGAAAGTGTCAGAGTATTCATAATGTTCAAGTTGGACACAGTGCGAAAGAAGAAGAAAGAAGAATGTGTCACATCACAGGTATAAGCTGTGTTTCAAGCTCCCCAACACTTAGATGTTCCGCTACGCCGCAACTGTTTGCCACTTCACTAGCGTGGTTGTTGCTTTGCCCCGTAGGCTATCTATCCTATCCGACTGTTTTTAGTTTCTGCATGCTTTTGCTTGTTGTTACTGTTGTTGTTGTTTCTTTCTAACTGCAGTATCGGAATCGAGGATGCTGAAGATCTGGTGAAGGATTTCGCTCGGGCGCTAGAGAAGGTTAAGGTCTGAGTGCCACCAATCCCTAGCAGCAGAGCAGCGGAAGAACAACAAGAGATGCTGGAGTGAGAGAGTCTGATGAAACGACATCCTGCTGATGAAACGACATCCGGCTGATGAAACGACATCCTGCTGATGAAACGACATCCTGCTGATGAAACGACATCCGGCTGATGAAACGACATCCTGCTGAAGAAACAACATCCTGCTGATGAAACGACATCCTGCTGAAGAAACGACACCCTGCTGATGAATCGACATCCTGTTAATGAAACGACATCCTGCTGAAGAAACGACATCCTGCTGATGAATCGACATCCTGTTGATGAAACGACATCCTGCTGAAGAAACGACATCATGCTGATGAAACGACATCCTGCTGATGAATCGACATCCTGCTGAAGAAACGACACCCTGCTGATGAATCGACATCCTGTTAATGAAACGACATCCTGCTGAAGAAACGACATCCTGCTGATGAATCGACATCCTGTTAATGAAACGACATCCGGCTGATGAAACACATCTGCTGAGAAACGACATCCTGCTGATGAAACGACATCCTGCTGATGAAACGACATCCTGCTGAAGAAACAACATCCTGCTGATGAAACGACATCCTGCTGAAGAAACGACACCTGCTGATGAATCGACATCCTGTTATGAAACGACATCCTGCTGAAGAAACGACATCCTGCTGATGAATCGACATCCTGTTGATGAAACGACATCCTGCTGAAGAAACGACATCCTGCTGATGAAACGACATCCTGCTGATGAATCGACATCCTGCTGAAGAAACGACACCCTGCTGATGAATCGACATCCTGTTAATGAAACGACATCCTGCTGAAGAAACGACATCCTGCTGATGAATCGACATCCTGTTAATGAAACGACATCCTGCTGAAGAAACGACATCCTGGTGATGAATCGACATCCTGTTGATGAAACGACATCCTGCTGAAGAAACGACATCATGCTGATGAAACGACATCCTGCTGATGAATCGACATTCTGCTGAAGAAACGACACCCTGCTGATGAATCGACATCCTGTTAATGAAACGACATCCTGCTGAAGAAACGACATCCTGCTTCTGAATCGACATCCTGTTAATGAAACGACATCCTGCTGAAGAAACGACATCCTGCTGATGAATCGACATCCTGTTAATGAAACGACATCCTGCTGAAGAAACGACATCCTGCTTCTGAATCGACATCCTGTTAATGAAACGACATCCTGCTGAAGAAACGACATCCTGCTGATGAATCGACATCCTCACATGAGACAGAGAGAGTCGCAGTAAGAAACAACAATGAAAATAGTTTGCCACGAAAGCGATTCTTTCACGCAGATTGTAGTGACTTTGGAACTGTCGTGTGTGTAGTGTGTGCGAATGACAAATCAGTAACACAATTTTTTTTAAAGACTTTATGCGTGAAACCACATCGGAAGAGAACAAAGCAACAACAACAAAACAAAAACACCCCAGCAACAAAAAAACGTAGAGAAAGAAAAAACAAACAACAAACAACAGCAACAACAACAACCACCAAACAACCTCAACATCAACAAAACAACAACAACAACAACAACAACAACAACAACAACAACAACAACAACAACAACAACACAACACACACACACACACACACACACACACACACACACACACACACACACACACACACAACACACACACACGAAGAAGAAAAAACCAATGCAAAAAACAAAAAGCAAACAAACAAACAAACAAACAAACACATCTGAACTCTGCATTTTACACTGCCCATATTTTAAATACGTACGCAACAACGCCATATTAAAACTCACTGCACATTTACTTAAACTGATGATATTTTTACCCTCATTCAAGGTGACCTAGACATATCCAACAATGTGAACTCATTAATATTTAAAGCTGTCCAAGATTTTATTGCCTAGTCTGGTCGCTTTGACATGGAACAGCAACCCAACCAAACAGTTACCGGCATTAGAGAACTCTCTGTCTCTCTCTTTTGATTTTTGTTGGATTTTCTGTTTTCATGTCGTTTCATATGAAAATGCTCGTTGTTGCAAAATGAGTTTAGTTTATTATGCTTGTGAGCGTTTACTGTAAGCTTAACTTGTCTAATGCTCATGCATTGACTATGTTTGTTCATATTTACATGAACGAATACACTTTACTGAAACCAGGAAAACGAGCAACTTCCCCAAATCCCAGTCAACCAGGACGGCTACATCCAGGTGTTGGTCTAGTAACAAAGGGAGACAAATAATAAAGGGAGACAAATAAAGCAAGGCGAGTCTCACGCTGCTGT
Organism: Alviniconcha marisindica; assembly: GCA_018857735.1. Classification (NCBI taxonomy): domain Eukaryota; kingdom Metazoa; phylum Mollusca; class Gastropoda; family Provannidae; genus Alviniconcha; species Alviniconcha marisindica. Next base: position 361,639 of record JABMCL010002489.1, on the reverse strand, counting down.
ATTGGAGTTGCTTCCCGTACTCCGCTATTCCATATAACTATCATAGCCTGTGCTGCGTAATGGTGGCTGAGAGCCGGTTTGCAGCGATAGGTATATAATCTCCCTCCCTCTTCTCCCACCTCATGGTTCAGGAGCTGTGTGAGAGTCGAGGTGGACGTCCTGGACTGTCCGTCCTAACGAGCCTTCTGGTTTCCGTGGACGTAAAGATTTATTGCACCGTGCTTCGGCATTGGTCACAACTTGTCCCTAATATGTCAACTGACATCTGAGGACATAAAGCATCACTTCATCATCATCATCATCACCTCCCACCTCCATAGCCCAGTCCACACCTTTTCCCCGTCCCTAATAAGCCTGTTTCTGTGGACATTAAGCACTATGTTTACTTACATGTGGCTCTGTATGGGTGAGCGAGTTGCCTAGCGGTGTAAAGCGTTATACATTAGGCTGGTAAAGCAGAACGACCTCGGTTCGATTCCGCTTCGGCTCTCCTCTCTTCGATAGTTGTGGACTGTGGACATTGTCTCATGACTTCATCCCCCACAATTAATCGAACATTAAAGTGGCCCTCATCGCTGCCCATCTGAATGCAGGAGTCATTGTGGTGGTGACAGTGCAGTGTGTGTGTGTGTGTGTGTGTGTGTGTGTGTGTGTGTGTGTGTGTGTGTGTGTGCGCGCGCGTGTGTGTATGTGTGTGTATGTGTGTGTGTGGTGTGTGTGTGTGTGCGCGCGCGCGGTGTGGTGTGTGTGTGTGTGTGTGTGTGTGTGTGTGTGTGTGTGTGTGTGTGTGTGTGTGTGTGTGTATGATGTGGTGTGTGATGTGAACAACACACACGCACACACACACAAATGGTGTGTGTGTGTGTGGTGTGTGTGTGTGTGTGTGTGGTGTGTGTGTGTGTGTGTGTGTGTGTGTGTGTGGTGTGTGATGTGAACACACACACACACACACACACACACACACACACACACCACCCACACACACCACACACACACACACACTCTCTCTCTCTCTCTCCTCACTCACACACACACACACACACACACACACACACACACACACACACACACACACACACACACACACACACACCAAACAGACAAACAAACAAACAAAACAAAAAACGCACAACAACGACAACAACAACCCCAAACAACCAAACAACTGAGTAGCAAAGCACAGAACGACGAAGACAGCATCAAAATACAGCTGTGCTCCGCACTGGCAGGATACACGTAGCTTGTGAATGCGAGTTATCTTGTTTACGAGTAAAAGCCTACGACTGGTCGGCATTGAATTAATCCTTCACTCGCCTGGGCCACATCAGAGTATGCTGGCAGACGTCAGTCGCACTTCATGAACAATTAAGTTTACTCCTTTGTTTGTTAATTGTAATATACTCAATTTCAAAGAGGGACGCCGGAATGTTTTTCAATTTTTTTTGTTTTGGCTCGCTTTCTGTTTTTGTTGCTTTGCTTGTTGATGTTTACGGTTAAACCGCGTTTTTTTTCTTTTCTTTTTTCTTTTCTTCTTTTTTAAAATTATTATTATTATTAAAAAAACATTAAACCTGATTTAACCCGTTCACTGCCAACAAACTCTATTAATGATGCAGTTTCCTCCAGAGATCACCCTTCA
>JABMCL010002489.1:350000-355000 GCA_018857735.1 Alviniconcha marisindica | reverse complement strand
GCCTCAACGTCCCAAGAGCTGGGGTTTGCCGAGTTTTGACCCGGACGTAGTCCGTAGTTTGGCAGTTCCAGCCCCCATGAGCTGGCCGTGCTCTCTCTTGCGGACTCGCTGGAAACGGTCGCAGTGGCGGGAGAATTTGATTCTGCCATCCGCACTCCATAGTCGGGCGGTTCCAATCCCGACGACTTGCTCGCTTTCAGAATCTGACGTTGCTTTGCGGCGGACGCTTTGGAACTGGATTGCAGCGTGTGGTAGAGGAGGACGAGGAGAAGGAGGGGCAGACCTTGGTCCCCTCTTTACATGTGTTGGATGGTCGGACGAGTTTGCCATATGCGCTCCATAGGCAGGCGGTTCCAGTCCCGACGACTTGATCGCTTTCAGAATCAGACTCTTCTCAGCTGACGCTGTGGAACTGGTTTGCAAGTGTGGCGGAGGAGGAGGAGGAGGAGGAGGAGGGGCAGACTTTGGTTCCCTCTTTATATCATGTGTTCGATGGTCGGACGAAGTTGATCCTACAGGAATGGGCGACGATTCGCTCCGTCTCTCTGCGTCACTGTCCAGCATGCACCGTTTCCATTCCGTCCCGTAAGCGTTGTGCGTTCGAAACACGCACCGCCTCGCTTCCGCCGCTTTCGTTGCACAATCGCGGTCGCTCTGACAGCTGAAATTCGTCAGAGCCCCGGCCGCGAGGCAGCTGCTTTCGTCGAAGGTTAAACGGGTGTTCGGATCGCAGAGGCAACCGCGCATGGGGTCCTCGCCGCGACTGAGGTCTAGAATACAGTGGGTAGTCATCGCCACGTTCTGGCAGTCGCCGTCGCACTGGCAGTCGTGCGGAACGTAGGCGCTGACGCGGAAGCACCTCCTGCGGTCGACCGACATCAAGGCTGATTCATTGCACAAGCAGCGGCCGTTGTCAGGCGACCTCCCAGTCGCCGGGATCGTGACGCAGTCGGAAGAGTAAGAACTGGAAGAACTGCATTGAGAACTGGCGTTGCAGCCGTTGACGGTTACGTAGCGAATGATTCGGCCTGCTGTGCCGTCAAGGTAAACGACGCACGCGGATTTGTCCACGAGTTCATAGCTGGTGTCCGTCGGACATCGGCACACGCGTGTGCTTGGGTTTGAACCCGGAACGCACTCTGCCTCTGGGACGCAGTCTCGCGTCCTCTGGCACGGCTGTCCCAATGCCAGTTTTGCGTGGGGCAGCTGCTCTGCGCTAGCCAGGAAAGCGGCCTCCATAAAAGCAAACCATATAATCATTTGCACTTGGTGAAGTCGACTTTCCCACATTTCCACGGACTGCTTTCGTGCGTGTAGGTAGAGGAAATAGAGAGTGTCCCGGTGACTTAGGGGCAATCTTGGCCACGAAAACGCCAACCCGAAATAAGCTGGAGAACAGAGAAGGGCTTTGCACGGTATAAACCATAGTCATCTAAGTTCTAAGCGTCGCCCATGAAGGCGGTGCTCTGCTATTTCCGCCATTGACGTGACTCATTTTTTTGGGAATATTACGCAATTTGGTTTTACGTCACAACCAAAATACATATTATTCTCTGTGTGTCACTCTCTGTCTCTGTCTGTCTGTCTTTCTGCCTGTCTCTCTGTCTGTCTCTCTCCCCCCTCCTTTCATCTATCCAAACCACAGGCTCAAGAATCAACAGTCATGAATCTTGAATGGGCTCGTATACATCCGCCAAATACTTCCGCTGTCATCCACTAAAATCGACTATTCTCAACATTGGACACAACAGGTTTATACAATTTGAACATTTACAAACTCGATGGACAGAGGGTGGGATGGGGGGTTGTAGCCTACCGAGATCTGAGAGAGAGAGAGAGAGAGAGAGAGAGAGAGAGAGAGAGAGAGAGAGAGAGAGAGAGAGAGAGAGAGAGAGAGAGAGAGAGAGAGAGAGAGAGAGAGAGAGAGAGAGAGAGAGAGACGAGAGAGACAGAGAGAGACAGAGAGAGAGAGGCACCGGAGCCATTTGCACCAGAGAAAATTCTGCTCTCTGGAAGTGGAACACGAAGTTGCGGTCTGGATATAGCAGACAGATGACGCATTTGGAGTTATTAGCCTATGACATCAAACTTCGGCTGGTTCAGATTGCAAACTGCGCAACAGCCCGCACCCAGCCCGAGCTGAGTTGAATGGCAAAGTTTACATGGTTGTAGGCAAAGTTTGCAGAGTCAACGCAACCTGACATAAAACTGAATTCTGCAACGAATCCGTACAGCTACACAGACCAGCAGCAACGGGGTACAGCAGGGGCAAATTTTGTTGAAAACTCAAGAGCTGTCAAAGTTTAGTTGACCTCTTGTAAGCAGGTTTGAGTGCTTCAACTGCCGCTAGGAACTTTGCCGTTCTAATTTCAGCCTTCTCACTTCATTCAACTTTGTCCTCCCCCCCCCCCCACTCCCCCACTCCCACTCCCCATCTTTCAGAGATGTACGTGTGTGGTATGAACTTTTGCTCATTTTTTCCTCTCGTAAGTAGTAGCAGAAAGAGAAACATTAAAAAATTTTTTGTTGTTTACTGAGAGCTTTATTTGCAGGACACAGATGACACGTTACACTTTCTGGAACACTACAGTTCAGTGATTTTAACGTCCCACAACCGCACATGGCACACCAAGGACGAACAAAACAATAACATAACGACACTATTATGTACAAGCTATGCGTGTATGTGTGGGTGTGGGTGGACAGTACGTCGAAGCTGTGCGTCGTGACGTGTGCGAAGGACGATGTCGTGTGTTGTGTAAATGTTTGTTATGATGTGTGTATTTAGTGTCGATGTAAGTTAAGTTGTGCTGGAACGTTCAGTTGTTGTTACGTCGTGATGGTGTTCTGGAGTGTGTTGTTTGTGTCGGTGTGTGTGTGTGGTGTGTGTGTGTGTGTGTGTGTGGTGCGTGCGTGTGGGCGTGTGTGGGCGTCGTGTGTGTGCTGTGTGTGTGTGTGTGGTGTGTTTGTGTGTGTGTGTGTGTGTGTGTGTGTGTGTGTGTGTGTGTGTGTGTGCGTGTGTGCGTGGTGTTGTGCGTGTGTGTGGTGTGGTGTGTGGTGTGTGTGCGTGTGCGTGGTGCGTGCGTGTGTGTGCGTGCGTGCGTCGTGTGTGTGTGTGCGTGTGTGTGTGCGTGTGGTGGTGGTGTGTGTGTGTGGTGCGGTGTGTTGGTGTGGTGTGTGTGTGGTGTGTGTGCTTGTGTGTGTTGTTGTGTGTTGTGTCTGTCTTGTGGGTTGTTGTTGTGTTCGTTGTGGCTCTCTGTGTACAATGATGAAACTACCATATCTAACTCAATCAGCAAAGAAGTGAGTGTGAGTGAAAGAATATATAAATATTATAAAGGCTGGATGCATGTTTTCCCGAATAAAAGCCCCACATTGATGTGCTGGAAAAAAAAAAAAAAAAAAAAAAGAAAAGAAGAAAGAAACATGTGGAACAAGCGAAATCGGAAGAAAGGGGCTTTCAGGGCGAACAAAAGCTTGAAATCACAAGTATATAAAAATAAAAATAAAAGAAAGAAAGAAAGAAGAAGAAGGCTCTATCAGGGCGAACAAAAGCATGAAATCACAAGTATATAAAAATAAAAATAAAAGAAAGAAAGAAAGAAGAAGAAGGCTCTATCAGGGCGAACAAAAGCTTGAAATCACAAGTATATAAAAATAAAAATAAAAGAAAGAAAGAAAGAAGAAGAAGGCTCTATCAGGGCGAACAAAAGCATGAAATCACAAGTATTATAGAAAACTAAAAATAAAAGAAAGAAAGAAAGAAGAAGAAGGCTCTATCAGGGCGAACAAAAGCATAATCACAAGTTATAAAAATAAAATAAAAGAAAGAAAGAAAGAAGAGAAGGCTCTATCAGGGCGAACAAAAGCATGAAATCACAAGTATATAAAAATAAAAATAAAAGAAAAGAAAGAAGAAGAAGGCTCTATCAGGGCGAACAAAAGCATGAAATCACAAGTATATAAAAATAAAAATAAAAGAAAGAAAGAAAGAAGAAGAAGGCTCTATCAGGGCGAACAAAAGCATGAAATCACAAGTATATAAAAATAAAAATAAAAGAAAGAAAGAAAGAAGAGGAAGGCTCTATCAGGGCGAACAAAAGCATGAAATCACAAGCAAATTACTAGCTGGCTAGCCGCGCGGTAAGAGTGAACCGGACACCATAGAGGGCCTGTCGTAAAATTCTGATGGGTAGACAGTCCAAAGATCAGTATATCCTATGAGCTACCGGGAACCATGCAGACTGTGATTGATGCCTGTGATTTGAGGACTTGTGTCTGTGCCTGACTAATCATGGCCGACAGGGCTTACGGTAAAATATCAAGAACCAATCAGTCACTCAATCCTGACGACAGTATCAGGGAAAATGAGATCATGCCCACTGACTTGACAAATTATGTTCAAGTTAAAACGTGATGGTTTCGCTTGTAACCATTGTGTGAAAGATCAATTTATTCTTCTTCTTTTTTTTTCTCCCGCCTTTTTCCCCCCGGGGGTGAGGCGTGGGGTGGGATGAGGATATCTTAGAAAAAGAAAAAGTATCTCTCCCCCCCCCGCCCCCCCCCCCCCCCCCCCCGCTTTTTTTCTCTTCTCTTGTTTTGTAATAGAACGCTTTGCCTCCGATCAATATGACCCCATATGGTCGGATTTTCTAATAATTATTTCTTGGATTTTAACGACCCATCAGCCGCTAAGGGTCACTTCAGGACCAATTACACACTCAGAATTCTTTCACACCAGTTCCCAAATCACAGTTAATAAAAATCTGGCTTACAAGTTGAAAACGTCGACCTTCCCTTTGCTTTAACCCACCAGTTTCGGCTGTGTCGTGTGGCAGCTAGTACGTTTAAGACGGCTGTATCGTGTGTCACTAGTACGTTTAAGACGGCTGTATCGTGTGGCAGCCAGCACGCTTAAGACGGCCGTATCGTGTGGCAGCCAGTACGTTTAAGACGGCTGTATCGTATGGCAGTCAGTACGTTTAAGACGGCTGTATCGT
>JABMCL010002489.1:327500-340000 GCA_018857735.1 Alviniconcha marisindica | reverse complement strand
TCGACTATTTCAGGTGACTGCTGCTGGAGAGAGCTCTGGAGCTGTAGTGAAAGTCGAGGTGGACGTCCTGGGCTCCCCGGCCCCAAATGGTCTTTATGGTCTATGTGCATGTAAAGCAACATTGAACTTAACAAAAACTTCAACTGGGCAGAGAAGCCTTGAACTTGAACTAGCTGTCTTTTCGTTCCGAAACAGTAGGTGAACACACGCACACACACACACACACACACACACACACACACACACACACACACACACACACACACACACACACACACACACACACACACAACACACACACACGCACGCGCGCATGCACACACCACACACACACACACACACACACACACACACACACACACACACACACACACACACACACACACACAGATGGCACATGTCTTGAAACTGATTCGTTTTCGAATGGGGGAAGATGGAAGGATGGAAAGAGAAGTGGGAGAAGTTATATAAAAAATAAAAAATAAAAAAGGTACAACGGCAGCACAATCTGTAACCCTCTCGTGGGTGATAAAACATGCAGGCGTCGCTGCACATCAATCTGGTGACAACACGTGCCGCAACAGGGTGCGCGCTTGCGTGCTTGGTGTGTGTGTGTGTGTGTGTGTGTGTGAGAGAGAGAGAGAGAGAGAGAGAGAGAGAGAGAGAGAGAGAGAGAGAGAGAGAGGAGAGAGAGAGAGAGAAGAGAGAGAGAGAGAGAGAGTGTGTGTGTGTGCCGCCCGCACGTTCCCGTCGCGCGCGCGTGTGTGTGTGTGTGTGTGTGTGTGTGTGTGTGTGTGTGTGTGTGTGTGTGTGGTGTGAGAGAGAGAGAGAGAAGAGAGAGAGAGAGAGAGAGAGAGAGAGAGAGAGAGAGAGAGAGTGTGGTGTGTGTGTGTGAGAGAGAGAGAGAGAGAGAGAGAGAGAGAGAGAGAGAGAGAGAGAGAGAGAGAGAGAGAGAGAGAGAGAGAGAGAGTGTACAGCCGTGTGTGGCACAACAACCACGCAACGCTTTAATCACCCCCGTTTCTCTGGATCAAACAGCTACGAGAGAGAGAGAGAGAGAGAGAGAGAGAGAGAGAGAGAGAGAGAGAGAGAGAGAGAGAGAGAGAGAGAGAGAGAGAGAGAGAGAGAGAGAGTTCCAAACGAGTGGATCCAGTTTACGAGTCAGTGACAAAGGAGCTGCAGCCTCTTGCTGTCTAGTCTTCCTAATCCGTTGACAGAGTGTGGCCATGCAAACAGCACGCCAGTCAACCCGGCGACCGCTCACCTCAGGTAGCTATAGTTATTCACAACTTTTTCACGTGCTGCATCTCCATGCACCAGCGCTGCCATGTTTGGCCTCGGTTGACAGAGTTTAGCCGTGTTGCAATCAGTTGTTTTTCACGCTTTCTCGCTCCACTGTTTTCACGGCTCATAAAACTGGAAGACTCGTTGAACCCATCATACCAGGCATTAAAAAGAATAAAAAATGTCGTGGGTCAGGGAACTTAATTGAGTCTACTTGAAGACTCAGAGCGCCGGTAAAAAGTGCAGGTCGTATCAGGCGGAAACACAAGTCAGCAAATGACTGTTCATAGCTGTGCACGTGATACACGTGAAATCCAATGCACAGGTGAAGGGGATTGGAACTAATGAAGGTGAATGACGCAAAAATGAGGAAACTGAAAGGCGAAATTGCAGGAATTAGGATATACATACATTTGCGCGCGCGAGCACACACACACACACACACACACACACACACACACACACACACACACACACACACACACACACACACACACACACACACACACACACACACACACACACACACACACACACACATACACACACGCACGCACGCACGCACACATAAACACGCACACATAAACACACAAGCGCGCACGCACACTTACAGACATACACACACAAACGTACGCAAATACACATAAAATCACACATACACACACACACACACACACACACACACACACACACACACACACACACACACACACACACACACACACACACACACACACACACACACACACACACACACACACGTGCGCGCACAAACAAGCCAACACCCGTCCCACCGTATGCAAAACAGGTCAAGCGGAAAAAAGAAGACCAAATGACATATGTGTGTCATATAAAAATATCTCTACCACACCACCTTTCTCGTGTCAAATTCATACATATTCAGCACATTCAATCTATCTATCTATCTATCTATCTATCTATCTATCTATCTATCTATTTTTATAGTGTCGTAGGAATCCAGCCGACCGGGCAGGCCCTTATGGGCGAAAATTTGGAATAAAAGTTTTTAAAAATCAGGACATGCTTGGACTATTGTTATACGTTCTCTCTTCTCTCTCTCTCTCTCTCTCTCTCTCTCTCTCTCTCTCTCTCGTGGTAAAGGAAAGAAAAAAGAAAAGAAAGAAAGAAAGAAAGAAAGAAAGAAGAGTGTAAAATGAGAGACCTTTTCATCCTGCCATTCTGTTGACTGAGCGTAAAATTGTTTCGCAGCCAAGGACGCGTAACTAAGCTGAAAAGGAGAAACTTGCCTGAAGGCTCTATAACCAGCCCAAACGGCACAAATTAAATTCCGACTTGATTTCAATCAATAGAGCCTCGATATAATGAAAAGACGGGCTTCAAGGAGGACGTAATAATGTCATCCATGCAGGTCTGAGTAATTGAAGGTCGCGTTACGGACTCCATGTTGGCGCTTGTTTGAATCACATTTGGATTTGCCCTACACACGCTCGGCGTTCTCCATCAGCGCACGACCGCAGTGTGCGCATGTGGTTTATGTGATGTGGTTGGTTAAAGGAACTGGCCTTCTCAAGATCCAAACACGTAAAAAAGGTTCAAAATAACGCTGTTTATTAGGACAAAACACAACATGCGAATTTTCGGGGGTAACCCCCTTTACGAAGCTACAAAACGACATTTAAACAACAATTAAACGGTGAAAAACGATGAAAAATGAGATGGAGAGCTAATCCACTTATCGTTTTTATGGTGAGCTATGTCCAGTTTTGTTCTAATAAATAGCGTTATTTTGAATCTTTTTTATGTTTGGATCTTGTTTTAGAACGCTAGCAGTCATTCTTGTTTCAGATTTTTTGGCCTTCTCAAAATGCATGTACTTTATTCATGTACCTCCGGTGGAGTTTATGTACCTTGTACCTTGTATTTACTCGCATGCCAGGTGAGAGTTACCGTAGGCGACTCAGGTCCCTTGTGTGTTGATTCCGCTACATTAACTCTCTTGTGTGTTGATTCTTCTCATAACCTTGTTTTGTTCAACCGACGGAACAGCTCTAAAGAAAAACTAAAAATCTGGGTTTTGTTTTGAATTGCTCCCGTTGATTTTTGATATTTTTCGTGTTTCGTGGGCGACGAGTGGCGGATTCCAAACGTGTGTCAGCTCTTGGTTTAAGCAAAGTTGATTCAGGTTCAAGTGAGTGTGCCGCACAAACGTAATGGGGCAACACATGAACATTAACCAAGCTAAGCTTATTGCAAAACGATCATAAACACAATTAACTAGGTTTATTTTGCAACAGCGGGCATTTCTATCAAACAGCGTGAAAACAAGGGAGGACCAAACAAAAATCATAGTTAAATCATCGAGGAAAGGGAGAGAGAGAGAGAGAGAGAGAGAGAGAGAGAGAGAGAGAGAGAGAGAGAGAGAGAGAGAGAGAGAGAGAGAGAGAGAGAGAGAGAGAGAGAGAGAGAGAGAGAGAGAGAGAGAGAGAGAGAGAGAGAGAGAGGTTAACTGGTGTTTTACGCCCAGTCACCACGTTATATGATGGAGTCGAGGTGGAGAGGGGAGGGGGGGGGGGAGGGGGGAGGCCAAAGTATGTATATTGTTTTGTGCACGTGTGTGTGCGCTATTCATTTTGCCTCAAGTACATGTAGCCTACTTGCATGAAATCAGACATTTTTCACAGGCACATTGTCCAAACGAAACACGCAAATGAACACTTATCTTTAAAAGGCAAACACACTTCCTAACGAAAAATGTAAATAGCAGTCCATTTAGGCGAACTGTTTCCCAGCGAATAGACAAGGATGACAGTCAACCGCAGACAATAGCAAAAACTGAAGCACTTAATTACCAACGAAAGCCGCAGCCGACAAAACAGAGTATGGCGAGCACTCCCAACCCATGTCGTTACCACTTCGCCGCCGCATTTTTTCAACGATGACACAAAAACTCTAAATGAATTTTTACGCTGTGGCCAGAGGCTGAGTCAGAGAATACAACGTTCATTTGAAGAAGATACCAGTGCGTGTTTTTGTCTCTGGAGATTAAAGGAAAAAGAGAAGAAAAGAAGAAGAAGAGGAAGGAAAAAAGAGAGAGAGAGAGAGAGAGAGAGAGAGAGAGAGAGAGAGAGAGAGAGAGAGAGAGAGAGAGAGAGAGAGAGAGAGAGAGAAGAAAAAGAAAAGAAGTAAAGAGTAAATCTACCCTATCCAATCCAAGAATCACTCGATACAGACTTAATTTCAGAGACCGTGGCTAATCGAACGACTTAAAAAACAAACATTTTCTTGTTTTTTGTTTTGGTAATGTCTTGTGCGATAACATGTTCGGCTTCCCCCCCCTCCTCCCCCACTCCATCCCCCGCCCACCCCCTCCCCCACTCCATCCTCTTCTTCTTCTTCTTGTTTTCTTAACGTGCTAATTTACCCGAACGAGTAGTTGTTCCGTTTTACCGGCAACGTTTCTTTGAACATTGCAGATTGTGTGCGGTGTCAGAAGTTGTGTAAAGCGATCCTTAAACTTAGGACCAAATCGGATGTGTAGTATTACAAGTAAGCCGCTTGAGCCCTCCCCCCTCTCTCCCCGTCCCCGTCCCACCCCTGCACTGATCTGTACTGTCTTTTAGTACTCTTCTTCTGTTGGAGGGGTGGGGTGGTAGGGATGGAGGTGGGGGCTGGGTGGAGGTGGAGATGGGGAGTTGGGGGGCGGGGAGGGGGGGGGGGGGGAGGAGAGGGAGGCAACTTGAGAGGTTTCCGCCCGCTACTGACTAATAATGGCGGAAGTTTTGAAAGGGGCGGGGAGGTACTGTGGAGTTTATGGCCTCTGAGAAGGCTCCCTAGCCAGCTAATTCCTTTAAAGGAAGTTCCCTCAGAGTTTGCGGTGGGTACGATCTTTTGAAATGTACACGCTCCCCCCCCCCCCACCCCCCAACCCCCCAACCCCCCCCCCCCCCCCCCCCCACCCCGCCAAATTCCGTGCCTCTCACGGTCTCTCTTTGCTCCTTCTTCTTCTTCTTCTTCTCTCTGTCTCTGTCTGTCTGTCTGTCTGTCTCTGTCTGTCTGTCTCCCTCTCTCTCTCACTTAACTCTCTGTCTGACTGTCTCTCTCATGGTCTCTCTCTCTCTCTTAAGCTCTCTCCTCCTTAGGATCTCTCTCTCCCTCTCGATCTTTCTCTTCCCCTCCCCCCCCCCCATCTGTCTCTCGGGGTCTTCTCTCTTTTGCACCCAGGCGGCTTTCTCTTCATCTCTTAGTGCCTCTTCTCTCTCTCTCTCTCTCTAGCGGTCTCTTTCTCCCTCTCACTGACCCTCCCTCTCACGCTACACTGTCACCACCAGAATGACTCCTGCATTAAAATGGGCAGCGATGAGAGCCGTTTTAATGTTTCATTAATTGTGAGGGACACAGTCACAGTTAAAGACAGTGTCCACAGAAAACAACGTTTGAAGAGAAAGGAGGCCATAAACGGGGGAATCGAACCCACAGCCGTCCGCTTACCAGTCGCAAGACAGTGTCAACAGATCACAACATTTGAAAAGAAAGGAGAGCCAAAATGGGGAATCAAACCCGTCAAGTCCGCCCGCTTACCATTCTGACGCCTTACCGCTAGGCCAAACCGGCCCACCGCACTGGGTCACGCCGGGCTATGATAGCCCGGATAACATGTCCCTTGTGTGATCATCACCTCAGTAAGTAAACATGGTGCTTCCACAGAAACCATAAGGCTTATTAGTGACGGGGAGAAGGGGGGAAAGGGGATATGGATGTGTGGGGAGGGGGGATATAAGCTATCGCTACACTGTTACCCCCAGAATGACTTCTGCATTAAGGTGGGCAGCAATGAGAGCCATTTTTAATGTTTCATAATTGTGAGAGACAAGTCACAAGACAGTGTCCACAGACCACAGCTTTTGAAGAGAAAGGAGAGCCGAAGCAGATTCGAACCGAGGTCCTTCCGCTTACCAGCCTAAAGCCTTACCGCTAGGCCAAACCGGCTCACGATCATCACCTCAGTCACGTACTGTTCTTGTTCACCTTGTCGGTCGGTGATGAGCGGCGCGTGTTTTTGTTTCATTTTCCTCTCCTTGCCCAACTCTTACATGCACTCGGCGCGGACAATTAGGAATTGTTCGCTCCGCTGTGTGCAGTAGGATGGAGGAGAAAGAGGAGGGGGGTCGGGGGTGGGGGATGTGGGGGGGTGGAGGGGGGGGGGGGGGGGGGGGAAGAAGGAGGAGGAGGTGGAGACTTCAGACCAGAAGTGTCATCTGTCGAATGAAACACCCCAACTTGCGCGCCAGGAGCCAGCGCGCCCCCTCCGTGTTGTCAAACGTCCCTTGTCAGGCGTGTCTCCTATTCACTTAAAGAACCCCTTCAACCCCTCCTCTTCCCCCTTTTCCCCTTGCTCCCCTCCCACCTCTCTCTCCTCCGCCCCTCTCCCCCTCTCCCAACCCCCCCTGTCTTAGCCTAAATTGAAAGATAACGAATTAAGGACACAGCGGCACCGTTCCTGCTGTCAATATTACGACAAGCCAACTGACATCTTGCCCCCGAGCTTCGCAAAACAAGAAGGAAGAGGGGAAGGAAAGAGTTGGTGGTGGGAGAGATGGAGGAGGAGGGAGGGGTGGGGGAATCGAATCCATTGACCCATTCCCTCCTCCCCACCAACACCGTTTCAGCAGTGAGAGAGAGCGAGCGAGCACAAAGAGCAGGACCGTGTCCACAGTCAGATGGCCGAAGGCACCTTCTACCGGTCACCACCTCATCAGCATTGGCCAATGTCAACATCGTCTACAGGCACCGGGGAAGTTGCTCAGCTACGACTAGCTGTCGTCAGACAGGAAAAAACAGAGGTGATGGGTTGGGAGTTGGAGGGGTGGGGTGGGGTGGGGTGGGGGGGGGGGGGGGGGGGACGTGGTGGGTGAAGGCTATATAGGAGACAGGAGTCGAGGGAAGTTGCAAGGAAAGGAGGCAGAAATTGTATGTATAGCGTACTTGTGCGGAGCGACTCATTTGTACTGGTCGCTGGGCGAAGTCGAAAATGGGGGGCACTTGGTCTGTGGATGACGCTTTAGGAGACGTCTTGCCATCGACTCCACTCTACTTCCATTGTCACTGTTGTTGTTATTGTTGCTACTGTTGTTGCTGTTGATTGATTTCTATGCAGTTTGCAGTCGGTGTTGTTGTTGTTGTTGTGTTGTTGTTGTTGTTGTGTTGTTGTTGTTGTTGTGTTGTTGTTGTTGACCCGCGAGAGAAATCCAGACTCACGTCCACCAAATGCTGGAACCACTAAATAGAAGAAAAAAGTCTTAGGGTCCAGACAAAATGGTACTAATTGGACCACCGCCTGCTGACCCCATCTTCACAACCCCACTCCCCTCCGCCCCCCAACCCCACGCACCCCCTCCCGCCTCTCGTCCCACCCCCGGGGCAACGGACATCTAGTTGTTAGTCAAGAACTTCACAAAGTATCGACAAGTAAACCTCAGCCTTCATCGCCCCAGGCCACAATCCCCCTACGACGTCCATATTTGCTTTTGACAAGGGGACGCGGTATGGCTCGCTATAGCTTCTCTCCCAAGATTCGGAGAGCAAGCCATCATCTCCGGCCACCACCGCCACCAGCAACAGCAGCAGCAGCACCACCACCAGCAGCAGCAGCAGCAACAGCCACTCATCCCCCTTGGGCACAAGCAAAACCTCCTCGTGGATGTGCCCGATGTGGAGGAGACGCTGGGTAGTATTAGTAGCCATCTTGCTCCAGGGAAAAGCGAGTAGCAGACCCCAAACCTCGAAATGTCTAGACAGAAATATCCCCCTGAGGCTGGTGCCGGTCAAACTCATCAGGGAGGGGCAGAGGACGTGTCGTGGAGGTGATTAAGGGAAATGGACATTTGCCAGAGCCCCTGGCTGCGGGATTTTTTGGGGTGGGTGGGGTGGGGTGGGGTGGGGTGGGAGTGTGTGGGGTGGGAGGCTTGGCCAGTCTGTTGCCCTCGGATACTCTCGAGCCCAACGTATGTCAACCTTCGAGGCGTGTCCATCATGTGACATTCTTCTAGGCGTGTACGTTCATCATATGCTAAGTTTTTTGAGGCGTGTCCACCGTCATTATACCAGAACATGAGTCACGCCCACCACACGCAAATTTCAGTGGCGTGTCAGACATGTACCAAGTTTCGAGGCGTGTCCTCTATACTTTACCAAAATCATTATGAGGCATGCCCATCACATGCACAGTTCAGTGGCGTGTTCATCATGTGGTGTCCACAGTAATTGTACCAGCCTATGAGGCATGCCCATCACATGCACAGTTCAGTGGCGTGTTCATCATGTGGTGTCCACCGTAACTGTACCAGCCTATGAGGCATGTCCATCACATGCAAAGTTCACTGGTGTGTCCTTTGTATAATAAAGAGGATTTCTAGAGCGCCCATCTACCACACAAGGTGGCAGCATGCCAAGTTCCAAGGCGTGTCCTTCATTGTGCCATGTTCCGAGGTTTGTGTGTGTGTTCATCATAGTCCCTGTTCCGAAGTGAGTCCGTATTTTGCCAAGCTCCGAGCCGTGTTCATCGTATGCCAAGTTAAAGTAAGTAAACAAGGTGCTTAGCGTCCACAGAAACCATAAGGCTTGTTAAGCGGGGGGGGTGTGTGTGTGTGTTCATCATAGTCCCTGTTCCGAAGTGAGTCCGTATTTTGCCAAGCTCCGAGCGTGTTCGTATGCGTTAAGTAAGACAAGGGCTTAGGTCCACAGAAATAAGGCTTGTTAGGGGGGGAGGGGGGGGGGGGAAGAGCATGAATAGCTCGTCCGCGCGCCCCGACCCGTAAAACCAAAGAGACCGACAGCCACCGACAGAACAACGATGTTAAGTAGGTGGGGACCCCATCAGCGCGACGCAACTTGTGTACTTCGCTAATTGTTGTTTCAAAGTCACAAAGACAGTGTCCGAAAAGCAATTGTTGCGGAAGAACTGAAGCAAAGGACTGTCCAACTCTCTATGAGAGTCCAGCTCCACATCCCTCCTCTTGATCTCGCCTGGACTCTCGTCCTATATATGCCAAGTTCTGAGGCACGCCCATTATGTGCCAAGTTCTGAGCCACGCCCATTATATGCCAAGTTCTGAGGTGCGCTCATTTTATGCTAAGTTCTCAGGTGCGCCCATGGTATGCAAAGTTCTGAGGCGCGCCCATGGTATGCAATGTTCTGAGCCGCGCCCATTATGTGCCAAGTTCTGAGGCACGCCCATTATGTGCCAAGTTCTGAGGCACGCCCATTATGTGCCAAGTTCTGAGGCACGCCCATTATGTGTCAAGTTCTGAGGCGTGCCCATTATGTGCAAAGTTCTGAGCCACGCCCATTATGTGCCAGGTTCTGAGCCGCGCCCATTATATGCCAAGTTCTGAGGCGCGCTATTATATGCCAATTTCTGAGGCACTCCCATTATGTGCCAAGTTCTGAGGCACGCCCATTTTATGCCAAGTTCTGAGGCGCGCTATTATATGCCAAGTTCTGAGGCACGCCCATTATGTGCCAAGTTCTGAGGCACGCCCATTTTATGCCAAGTTCTGGGGTGCGCTCATTATATGCCAAGTTCTGAGGTGCGCCCGTTATATGCCAAGTTCTCAGGTGCGCTCATTATATGCCAGGTTCTGAGCCACGCCCATTATATGCCAAGTTCTGAGGCGCGCCCATTATATGCCAAGTTCTGAGGTGTGTCAATCGCGTGACACATTTCGAGGCATGTTCATCATAATCATACCAGCCTCTGAGGCGTCTCCATCTGCCAACTTCCTTGACGTATCTATCGTAATTATATCAACCTTCGAGTCGTGTGTATTGTCCATCCTGCACCAGCCTTCGAAGCATGCCCGTCCTGTGCCAAGTTTGGAGGTGTATTCTTCACTGCGCCAAGGTCTGCAGCGTGTCCGTCATATATATATATATATATGTGTGTGTGTGTGTATATATATATATTTATATATGTGTGTGCGTGTGCGTGTGCGTGCTGGCGTGTGCGTGCGTGCTGTGTGGTGTGCGTGTGTGTGCGCGTGCGCGTGTGTGTGTGTGGTGTGTGTGTGTGTGTAAGTTCAGTGTTATACGCCCAACCAATTTCCACCAACGTTAGGCGATTAGTTAGACTTGGTAGTGTCATTCTGTCGCAGCGACACCACCACCACCACCAACAACAAAAGCGACAACAAAAGTATGGTAGAATTGGCGTGGGCAGCATTGCTCTTGAGACTCGAACGGCCAGGCATGCTAGCATAGTGACCCGAATTTCAACCCTCAAAAGGGAATCGTTTGGCTAACGACTCAACGGCTAAAATCTGTAGGGCTGGATGCGCAATTGTGTTCAGAATTGCTGTTACTGTTTTGGAGAGAGAGAGAGAGAGAGAGAGAGAGAGAGAGAGAGAGAGAGAGAGAGAGAGAGAGAGAGAGAGAGAGAGAGAGAGAAGAAGAAGAAGAAGAAGAAGGAGGAGGAGGAGGAGGAGGAGGATAAGTAAAAAAGAGAGAAGAAGCTAAGCATACTTCACGATGCGGAAACGTCTCGAAGGCAGTTGTGAAACAAAGGTTGATTCTTTAATAGCTTAAAAGCTGTTGACAGAGGTCGGTGTGTCCCGACGATCTGACATTGGCTGTGTCAACCCTTTCATTGTTGGCAGTTATGATGTATTTTTGCTGCGGTTAATTCCTCCACGAATGCCACTAACGTTTTGGGGGAACCTTTTTAGGTGTGATGGTGCATGAAATGCTGGATTTAGTTTAAGCAAGATTATGCACTTTCATGTAAATACGGACAAACATAATCATTACATAAGCATTAAACAAGCTAAGCTTATATTAAACGCTCACAAGCATAATTAGCTCATTTCATTTTGCAACGACTGCCATTAAAAACAACAACCCAAAAGCAATCATAATATAAAAAAAATCAAAGAATACGAGAAAACAGAAATGCTGGATTCACTATATATGTTTTGACGTTATAATGTCATAATGACGTCGTCGACATAACTCTTCCTCTCTACTTGCAGGACAGAGCTTTGTCCTCGTGTACTCAAAAGGCATTGTAATGATTGTATAGAAACTCTCGCATACTTTCTGACACAATTAACTGATCTATCACACAGACTTTCGCTCCACTCACCCCTCTCCGACCCACACACAGATATACTTTCACACATATACACAAATCCCCACCCCACTCACATCTGATGGGGACGGGGTGGGGGGGGGGGGGTGGGGGGGGGGGCGGGATGGGGGGTGGAGGGGGGCACACACACACACACACACCACCACCACCACCAACAAAACACCACCATCACCAGCAACAAAAAGACAGCTCTCCCTGTCCTAAACTAAACCCCAACTACAGTCATATGGAGCCCAAAGTGCCAGACCAAGATCTCTCACTCTCAGCCTCCTCCCTCGTCTAACCATCGACACAATCACCCTAAAACGTTAATGAGTGCACGCACGTACGACTCGAGTCAGCGGAACAAATCTGACACGGGAGGTCAAAAGGTCGCTCAGTCGCCGCGGCCTCGTCACAGCTAGCAACGCGAGCGGCGGGGGCAGTTCTCGGGGAGATGACCACTTCAGTGACTGTAGTGGTCAAGCGACTTGAGCTAGTCTGAGCCCTCGAGCAATGCTGGAGGATTTGTGAGATTTGTGGAGGGCTTGCGAGGGTGAATGGTATTGATGACCGGGAGGCAGCGTGAGGGATTTAGACACGTGCAAGACGGAGGGGGCCGCTTGGGCTCTGGACGTGATGGCCCAATATCAGGATTTATTCCAACGATGGGCTGCGAGGTGGGTTACTCAGTGTTTGATGTTCAACGGTGGTGGAGCCGGTAACGGTGTGAGTGAGCGACCTCATCAGTTTGCGCTTGAAGGATGGTGGTGTGTTTGCGTGTGATGTTTTTGAGGAAATTCTGTTGTTGTTGTTGTTGTTGTTGTTGTTGTTGTTGTTGTTGTGTGTGTGTGTGTGTGTGTGTGTGTGTGTGTGTGTGTGTGTGTGTGTGTGTGTGTGTGTGTGTGTTGGGTGTTGTGTGTGTGTGTGTGTGTGTGTGTGTGTGTGTGGTGTGTGTGTGTGTGTGATGTTGTGTGTGTGATGTGTGTGTGTATTGTGTGTGTGTGATGTGTGTATTTGTTGTGTGTGTGTGTGGGTGTGTGTGTTGTGTGGTGTGTAGTGTGTGTGTGTGTGTGTGTGTGTGTGTGTGTGTGTGTTGTGTGTTGTATGTGT
>JABMCL010002489.1:320000-322500 GCA_018857735.1 Alviniconcha marisindica | reverse complement strand
TCATACTTCTTCCTCTAAATTCGTTACTTTTTTCTCTTTGAGCTTTCATACTTCTTCCTCTAGATTCGTTACCTTTGTCCTCTTTGAGCTTTCATACTTCTTCCTCTAGATTCGTTACGTTTGTCCTCTTTGAGCTTTCATACTTCTTCCTCTAGATTCGTTACGTTTGTCCTCTTTGAGCTTTCATACTTCTTCCTCTAGATTCGTTACGTTTGTCCTCGTCGAGCTTTTATACTTCTTCCTCTTGATTCGTTACGTTTGTCCTCTTTGAGCTTTCATAATTCTTGCTCTAGATTCGTTACGTTTGTCCTCACTGAGCTTTCATACTTTTTCCTCTAAATTCGTTACTTTTGTCCTCTTTGAGCTTTCATACTTCTTCCTCTAGATTCATTACGTTTGTCCTCGTTGAGCTTTCATACTTCTTCCTCTAGATTCATTACGTTTGTCCTCACTGAGCTTTCATACTTTTTCCTCTAGATTCATTACGTTTGTCCTCGTTGAGCTTTCATACTTCTTCCTCTAGATTCATTACGTTTGTCCTCGTTGAGCTTTCATACTTCTTCCTCTAGCTTCATTACGTTTGTCCTCGTTGAGCATTAAGATTCTTTACACCGCTGCTCATCTAAATGCAGAATCACTTCGGAGGTGAAAGCATAGCCTTAGCAATAACCCCCTCCCCCAACCCTCACCACTTCCCTCTGCGAATCTTCTGGTGAACTCGGTTTCCGCCAGCACCGCTCCGGGGACAACTCGGCGTTAAACAAGTTAAACAACAGCAGGACCTGACCTGGTGGGGGGTTCCATGGGTTCCGGAACCTCCCCCTTCACCGTCTCCCCATTTCCCTTTATAAAGTAACAAACGAGGTTTGCCAGCGTTTTATACTTGGTTGCTGTCTCTCTGTGGGACTGTGTGTGTGTGTGTGTGTGTGTGTGTGTGTGTGTGTGTGTGTGTGTGTGTGTGTGTGTGTGTGTGTGTGTGTGTGATGTGGTGTGCGTGCGTGCATGCATGTGTGTGCGTGCGTGCGAGCGTGCGTGCATGTGTGTGCGTGCGTGCGAGCGTGCGTGCGTGCGTGTGCGTGCGTGCGTGTGTGCGTGCGTGTGTGCGTGCGTGTGTGTGTGTGTGTGTGTGTGTTTGTGTGTGTGTGTGTACGTGTGTATGTGAGAGATGTACTCTCTGTGTGTGTGTATGTGTGTGTGTATGTGTGTGTGTGTGTGTGTGTGTGTGTGAGAGAGAGAGAGAGAGAGAGAGAGAGAGAGAGAGAGAGAGAGAGAGAGAGAGAGAGAGAGAGAGAGAGAGAGAGAGAGATTTAAACTGGAAGTGATACCGGTATAGTTGTACATTAGGTACTGGTATAGTACTGGTATAGTTGTACATTAGGTTTACCACTGTTTCTTACAGAGATGAAGGCAACGATATCTTACATATGTAACACATTGGTGCGTTAACAATATTAAACAAAAAGCAAGACAAAAACCTTAGAAGAGGCCGGGAGAGGCCACCAGTGTATCGCACAAATGCTGGAATTCTACCCCTGCCTCTTCAGGACCCTCCTCCCCCACCCCCCGCCCCCTTCCACCGCCCCATTCCCCATCTATCAGGTCCGGCCCCGAACAGCAGGAATTAAGTCTCGAGTCCTCACCCAGACTTCACACGAGCAGGTACTTACCGGTCACGTCAGCGCTGAGCGCCCTCAAGCGGCATTAATTGTACTTTGTAGACCACGCGTGTTGCTCTGATCGGCCGGCCAGTCAGACAGTCAGTCAGACAGTCAGTCAGGAGAGGAGAGAAGACTAGACTCACACTCCGAGCATCACTTTCCGGCATCGTCGTAAACCGTTGCTTGGAGTTCGGACTAGACTGTGATGGGCCTGCATGACCTCACCACATTGAAATTACCCACCCTCCCACTCCCGGTTTGACTAAACTGAGCCGGTGTGGCCTAGCGGTAAAGCCCGTTCTTAACTGGGCGGCGAATGTCTGTTCGCCGAACATACTTCGGACAGTGCGACGAACTATGATTCGTTTCTTAACTGAACTTTTAATTCGCCGAACATGGTTCGGACAGTTCGACGAACTTTACTTGCGTTCTCAGCTGGCTTGTAATGAGATACAAGCTTCGGCCCGAACTTGCGGCAGACGCGCAGCAGACAGCATGATCGAAAATGTAGGCTAAAGTCAAGATCAAGTCAAGTCAGTATACTTTAATCATCCCTCACAGGGTAATTCAACTAACTACTATCTCATTCTGGGTCCCCGAGACAAGGCTGTGCCTCCCACAAGTCAACAAATAAAAAGATTCCCTCCGAAGCGAGCGAAGAACCTAGCGACACCGTCATCCATTTTAATTTTTATTTCTTCTCATCCACAGGAGAGCTCTGCTCTCAGCCAATCAGAGGCAATGTTCGTCGAATAGGGCGAATGTTCCCAGAACATGTTGAGCGAAGTTTTTTGGACCCCGAATATAGCTTCGTCGCAGTTCGACGAATACCCCCAACTAGG
>JABMCL010002489.1:287500-295000 GCA_018857735.1 Alviniconcha marisindica | reverse complement strand
ACACACACACACACACACACACACACACACACACACACATACACGCACACACACAGACACACAGACACAGACACACACACACACACACACACACACATACACACACACACACACGCACACACTCACGCACCCACGCACCCACGCACGCACGCACGCGCGCGCGCACACAACAAAACAAAACAAAAACAAAACAAACATGCACAAATATTTCAACAACAAAAGCAAAACGATGGCGCACTAAAAAATAAAAACCACACAAACCAAGTCAAAGCCTGCACTTTGAGGAGCCGTCTCGAGAGCGTACAAAAAAGTGAAGCGTAAGATTATTACTGGCTTTGGCACCAGCGGTGAACTGAAGGTTGTAAATGCTGTCTCCGTTTCAAAGTAGCGGCTGGCTATGTTTCTCTTTTTATACCTTTCGGACCTTCTTCAAGTGTGCACACTGTCCCGCGCCCTTCGATCTTCTTCTGATACAAGATTATTTAAAGTGAACAGGCACAACAGGAAACGGCACAGTGTGCATTTTCTCTTGCTCTGGGCCCCACGTTTGGAGTGATTTGCATTACCCTGTCAGACACTGCAACGATTTCTTCTTAAAAAGAAGAAGAAGAAGAAGAAGATTGGGAAGAAGAAGAAGAAGAAGAAGAAGAGAGAGAGAGAGAGAGAGAGAGAGAGAGAGAGAGAGAGAGAGAGAGAGAGAGAGAGAGAGAGAGAGAGAGAGAAAGAGGAAAAAAAAGGGAGACAAATTTGAAACAAGAGTGAGTGCTAGCGTTCTAAAACAAGATCCAAACACATACAAGTTTTTTTGCCATTATAATTTTACGTCATATAATATCTATTACATCACACCCATTACACGTCATTGTCATGCCAACATTCTTCCAAGCACCGGACATAGCTCACCCCCAAAAAGATAAGTGGATTAGCTCTCCATCACATTTTTCATCGTTTTTCACCGTTTAGTTGTTGTTTAAGTGTCGTTTTGTGGCTTGATAAAGGGGATTACCCCGAAAATTCGCATGTTGTGTTTTGTCCTAATAAATAGTGTTATTTTGAACCTTTTATGCGTTTGGATCTTAAAACGGGTTTATAATGAGGTGCTAGCTTCAAGTCAATATATTTTAATCATTCCTCACAGGACAATTCAACTAACTACTATATCATTCTGGCTCACACAGACAACGCTGCGCGTGGAACTAGTCAACAGATAGGTCACTTCCCTCCGAAGCGAGTGAAATATAGACACCGTCATCCATTTTTCGTTTACTCTACTCCTTTCTTCCTCATCCACAGGAGAGCTCTCACTGCTCTCAACCAATGAGAGGCAAGGTTCCACGAACTGGGCGAACAGTTCCCAGAGCATGTTGAGCGAAGCGTTTTGGACCCCGAATATAGCTTCGTCGCAGTTCGTTGAAATCCACGAAGCAGGTTCGTGAAGTAAGAGTTCGCCCAATTAAGGATGAACTAAGTTCGCCGAATCTTTCTCAGGTTCGCCGAACAACCCGAACTAGGTTCGTGACTGAAGCCGAAGTTCATCCAATAAAAGAACACCGGTTCAGCAACTTCAAAGCTGCAGAGTTCAGGAGCTGTGTGAAAGTCGAGGTGGCCATCCTGGGCTTTCCGTCCTAATGAGCATTATGGTTTCTGTGGACGTGAAGCAACGTTGAACCATGCTTCGGCATTGGTCACAGTTTGTCCCTAATATGTCAACCGACATCCGAGGACATGAAGCTCTACATCATCATCAACAACAAAGCTGCAATGCAGCCCGGCAAGGCTCTGCCGTTTCACCGGCGGCCTGTAGCTACTCTGTTATCGCTGGCGTTGGGGATTTGGACCAGGCAACCGGCGAAGCCGCCACCCCGCATCAATATCGCCGCCGACAAACAGCGTGCAAATCCGGACACAAACTTTCACTTCCATCAAACGATTTGCGCCGCACGGCGCACCGGTCGCTCAATACCTCGCTGATCAGACTCACTCTAAAGGTATGCTGCGTCCTCCTCCCCTTCAAACCCTAGAAATATACAACGGGAGTCAACATTCTCCATTGACCCCCCCCCCCCCCCCCCCTCCCATCCCGCCCCCACCCCACCCTCCCCACCCCATCCTCCCCACCACCTTTCCTCACCAATGCGCTTCTGACTGAAACGGCACCGCCACACCGCTTTCGCTTTTTACACCGTGAGTCAAAAGAAATGGAGCAGGAAGGTGTTCTATCACTTTGCAAAGGTTTCGCGAATGGAGGGATGAGTCGTTAAGCCGTGGGATCAGAGAGCCAATTTGCAGCCCCCCGGATTTTATCAATCCTGCCCCGATAATAACGTAACTAGAACGCGGGAGAGGGAAAAGTTGGGATTAGCGGGTTCTGCAGGGTGTCAAAGCGGTACATGATTGATATCGATCTCTACTATCTTGTGACTCGGAAGGCGCGTGTGGAAGGGGGTGGGGGTCGGAGTTGTGGGGGTGGGTGGTGGGGGAGGGATTAAATGAAAGGGAGAGGAGAGAGAGAGGAGAGAGGGAGGAGAGAGAGGGGAGAGGGAGAGAGAGGAGGGAGGAGAGAAAGAGAGAGAAGAGAGAGAGAGGGAGGGGGGAGGGAGAGAGAGAGAGAGAGAGAGAGAGAGAGAGAGAGAGAGAGAGAGAGAGAGAGAGAGAGAGAGAGAGAGAGAAGAGAGAGAGAGGAGAGAGGGAGAGAGAGAGAGGAGAAGAGAGAGACGCACACAAACACACAACACACACACACACAAACACACACACACACACAGACACCACACACACACACACACACACACACACACACACACACACACACACACACACACACACACACACACACACACACACACACACACACACACACACACACACACACACACACACACACACACACAGCCCCTGAACTGAACCACAATTTAGCAAAGTAATAGCATCGCTTCGGTTAATTTGCATGCACATCGTGTTCTTAAGCTATTTTAACTACCGTCGAGCACTGTCTCTATGCTAGTCATACGAGAACCCTCTCGGCAAAAAGACAAGCCCCAGCCAATCACATAATAGAAATCGAGACTCGCTGCATTCATCCTTGAGATTAGACACTGTGTTGATTTTCACAGCATGGAAAAGGCCGAGACATGCCAAGTTCAGCCTTTCGGATTAAACTCATTTGTTGATATTCAATCGATACAGGGAAGCAACTGCTGCGCTGCCATGGCCTGGCATTTAACGGCATTATCTGCCAAGCTTCTGACGCTATCATATAATCGTGGACAGGTTTTGCGCGCGCGTGCGTGCGTGCGTGCGTGTGTGTGTGTGTGTGTGTGTGTGTGTGTGTGTGTGTGTGTGTGTGTGTGTGTGTGTGTGTGTGTGTGTGTTTACTCTACATTTTTGTTTTTTTTACTGGACATTTTTGTTGGGTTCGGATTTACTCCCCTCTTTCCCTGTTTCTATTCAGTTTCCTGAAGACAGAAACTGATCGAATCCAAGAGTGTGAATCACACGAAACCGCCGCTCACCAAAAGCGAGTTAACAAGAACAGCAAACAGGAAAGTATCCACCGCGGTAGCTCAGCGGTAAGCCGGCCCCATCCCAAGGCTCGGCTTCTCGCCATTTTGTTCAGGCCTATCTTCCACCTGACAAGTGCCGACACTCTCAGCTGGCTAATCATCGACGACGAAAGTTCGGGCCACGAGGCCTAGTGAGGGAACTTCCCTCGACGATTGGCTAAAACGTGGATGCGAAGGGCGGGGCTTTCCGGCGCGTGCACCTGTCAGCGCACCCTGTCGGCTGTTATTGTAGCCGTGCTAGTGATCTCCTCTTGTATCTTGCTCCCTGTCATCCCTGAACCAGCGGGGGCCGCTTTCTCGCCGCCGCGTACACCGAATTTGTTTCTGCAACGCGAGGGGGCCCCAAAAAAAGCCAAAAGGAGGGGGGAGGGAGAGAAAGCGAAGGTGGCACGTTGCTACAACGAGCGAGAGCGCGAGCAAGGCTTGAGAGCGCGAAGAGGAACAAGTTTATCGCAGTAGCATCGCTCCTGGGGTGTGGTGCAGCAGCAGCAGGAGCGCGCGCGCGTGCCGTTTTTCTTGCTTTGGGAGTAGTGAGTTCGGCTCAAACTTTTGGCAAAGTAGTGTTGGCGTGATGGTGCGAGACTGTAACTACAGAAAGAAAGAAAAAAGAAGGTTAAACTTTACAGACAATGTTGAACAGCGTGCAACGTGACTGCCGGAAATTTTCTTGAAGGAATGATGACGCTTAAAAAAGCTGAAGATTGATTCTGTGTGTGCCGCTTCGATTCTGGGTGGATGTCAAGACCACGAGCGTAACAGAGAATGATTTCGGAGATAAAAGAAAGAAAAAAAGTTGTATGACTCTGTGTAAAAATACCTAACGTCTGTAGAAAATGTTACAGGAGACAGCAGCAGCGCTTAAAATGATTTTTTGACATGTTTTGCTGTGGATGATGACTTTTTTTGTAACGGTGACAGCTCAAAGAGTTGTAAGCGATCATGCAAAGGACTCTCTGTGCTTGTGGTGCCTTTTGTGTCACGGATAATCAGCGACAGCAGTGATTTACGTGCAAGCTGGATTCTGTAGCTGTCTTCGACAGCAAGTGTCACTAGCTATTGTGCAAAAGGTGAGTACATGTTCTATTATTTTATCGTCAGTGTTTCGTACGGATGCGCTCCAGTTAAGATATCAGGGGCGAGACAGTCTGGAAAGTTTCGGTCAGTTACTGTGCGAACCGTCATCAGTATTGTATAGCTCGTGGTGCGATTAAAGCAGTCTACTGAACAGGGTCTCAGTAATTGGGTTACTGAAGCTAGTAAAGTTCCTGTTTAGTTCAGTGCTGCTTTACGTCCAGAAGAAGCCATAAGGCTTATTAGGGACGGGAGCCCTGGACGGCCACCTCCTCTTTCACACAGCTCCTGAGCTCTGAAAAGTTCCTGTACACAATGTTCAACTACATGTATAGCAAACCTATTAACCAGTCAGCCGTCAGACCAAACCACCAACCAACCCGCAACATCTTGCCAACGTTTCTCCTACAACAGAACAAGCCCAGCAACTAACCTTTATTAAATGACAAGGATGCATTTAGATGACTGCAAGAGATTCGTGTCTATTATTCCCAGAGGCTGATAGGAATCGGCCTTATTGGTGATCAAGCTGTTGTTGCCACTTAGTAGCTTGGAAAATCGAATCACGTCCGCATCGAATCCTTCTTTTTTCCACCTCCTTCTCTGTCTCTTTTTTTGTTCGTCTGTCTGTCTGCCTGCCCCCTCCTCTCTTGTCCTGAGATGACCCTTTGTCTTGCCGTTGACAGGACGTTAAAATCCAATTACTAACTAACTAACTCTCTCTCTCTCTCGTTTTCTCTGTCTGTCCGGCCTCTGTCTGTCTGTCTGTTTGTCTCTGTCTTTCTCTCTCTTCGTCCTGATGTAACCCGTATGCGATTAGTGGGACGTTAAAATCCAAGAACTCTGTCTGTCTGTCTCTGTCTCTGTCTCTGTCTGTCTGTCTGTCTGTCTGTCTGTCTGTCTGTTTGTCTCTGTCTCTCTCTCTCTCTCTCTCTGCCTCTCTGTCTGTCTGTGTCTGTGTCTGTCTCACTGTGTCTGTCTCTGTCTGTCTGTCTGTCTCCCTGTCTCTGTCTCTGTCTGTCTGTCTGTCTGTCTCTGTCTGCTCTGTCTCTCTGTCTCCTTCTCTCTCTCTCTATCTTCTCTCTCTCTCTCTCTCTCTCTCTCTCTCTCTCTCTCTCTCTCTCTCTCTCTCTCTCTCTCCACACCCTACACACCCAACCACAGTGGCTGGATGTTCAGAAGTTGTACCGTGACAAAGTCAGTGACAGTGTATCTATTACGGCCAGGTCCGACCCGCACCAGCTTCAGATTTCAGTTGTCGTCTCATCGTGGGCAGGAGCCGGGCAGGGACAATCGCCACCGTTCATTGATCGAGGAACAAAGCAGTTCACTTGGCTGTGCTGAAGGCAGCGTCGTGACTCTTCGTCTTTTAAAGTCACCCTTTACTTGTTTCGCCCGTTCGTTCGACCCGTTTACTGTTTCCGGAGAAGTTCGCCCTGATATAACCGCACTGGTTGACTGGGCGTAAAACACCAGCTTACTTACTTCCGGAGAAGTTTGTCTTGAGGTGACTGTGCGGTTGACAGGACGTTAAAATCCAATGACTAACTAAATCCGGAGAGGTACAGGCGGGGATCGAGATCCCAGGAGGTGGGAACAGGGTGTGGGAATTGTACCTAACGCTATCACCACCAGAATGACTTCTGCATTAAGATGTGCGGTGACGAGAGCCACTCTAACTATCACCACCGGAATGAGTTCTGCATTAAGATGGGCAGCGAAGAGAGCCACTCTAACGATCACCACCAGAATGAGTTCTGCATTAAGATGGGCAGCGACGAGAGCCACTCTAACTATCACCACCAGAATGACTTCTGCATTAAGATGGGCAGCGACGAGAGCCACTCTAACTATCACCACCAGAATTAGTTCTGCTTTAAGGCGGGCAGCGACGAGAGCCCTTTTAATGCCTTATTAACTGTGAAGGCCAAAGTCACAAAGACAACGTCCACAGACCACAGCTTTGGAAGAGGAAAGGAGAGTCGAAGAGAGGAATCAATCCCACGTCATCCGCTCACATTCTTTAGTTCTCCTGCCAGCCTAACGCCTTACCGCTAGGCCAAACCGTCTCGCTCTGCACTCGTGCATCTTTCAAAAATAATTGTTTTCTACAGCAATGATTTATTTTTGATCAATCTTCTCGGTCTGTTACTGTTATCGCCCTGCCTGTAAATGTAAGCTGTGTATTGCAACACTGGCCCGCGATTGGGGAGTTTGACTGATCGACTGAATATACTTAAGGGATTTATCAGTTAGCTAAAATAAAAGTGTTCTGTCTATAATGTCTCCGTTGTGCAACTGTTTATTATCAGAACTTGAACTGAACTAGCCGACTGAAAATATAATCGCTTAAATCCTTGGCTCACTCACTTACGAGTCATTTATAACCGCTTAAAACCTTGGCTCACTCACTTATGAGTCATTTATATTCGCTTAAATCATTGGCTCGCTCACTCATGAGTAAGTAAGTAAACATGGTGCTTAACGTCCACAGAAACCATAAGGCTTATTAGGGACGGGACGCACTCATGAGTCATTTATAATCGCTTAAATCCTTGGCTCACTCACTCATGAGTCATTTACTCACTTGCTCAAGTCTCTGACTCACTGTCTCACCCACGC
This sequence comes from Alviniconcha marisindica, assembly GCA_018857735.1. Taxonomy (NCBI): domain Eukaryota; kingdom Metazoa; phylum Mollusca; class Gastropoda; family Provannidae; genus Alviniconcha; species Alviniconcha marisindica. The sequence goes on along the minus strand of JABMCL010002489.1, from coordinate 287,744 downwards.
AACCACCAACTCATTAATTCAATCAATCAATCAATCAATCAATCAATCAATCAATCAATCAAACAATCAGTCAATCAACACTATCAGTGTTGAAACCTTTGATCCCTCTGTCTGCTAATCGCATCTTATTACTGTCCATTAGTCCTGTCCATTATTACTGTCCATCAGTACTCTCCTAACTACGCCTACATCGTACTGCGTGCTGTCAACGCAAGATACTAAAATGCATACACAGGTAGGCGGC
>JABMCL010002489.1:267500-280000 GCA_018857735.1 Alviniconcha marisindica | reverse complement strand
TGGTTTAAGCAAAATTTATTTACATTCATGAAAATATGGAAAATCTCCCACATTCGATCGTGGAGATTTCGGATCATTTGACTTCGAACTTGGGCTTTCGAGAACGAGTGTTCCTAACGACTTTTTGGGCTTTTCCGAAAACGAGTGTTCCTAACTGACTCTCCATTCGATCGTGCTTAACTTGGGCTTTCGAGAACGATGCTTCTAACTGATCTCCACTCGATCGTGCTTAACTGGGCTTTCGAGAACGAGTGCTCCTAACTGACTCTCCACTCGATCGTGCTTAACTGGCGCTTCGAGAACGAGTGCTCCTAACTGACTCTCCACTCGATCGTGCTTAACTGGGCTTTCAGAACGAGTGCTCCTAACTGACTCTCCACTCGATCGTGCTTAACTGGCGCTTTCGAGAACGAGTGCTCCTAACTGACTCTCCACTCGATCGTGCTTAACTGGCCTTTCGAGAACGAGTGCTCCTAACTGACCCCCACTCGATCGTGCTTAACTGGCGCTTTCGAGAACGAGTGCTCCAACTGACTCTCCACTCGATCGTGTTTAATGGCGCTTTCGAGAACGATGCTCCTAACGACTCTCCACTCGATCGTGCTTAATTGGGCTTTCGAGAACGAGTCTCTCGCTCTCCCCGACTGTTTTACTTGTTCGGGGAAATGTTCCTTTGATCCCCCCAAGTTTACGGCTTTAAAACGTGCCCTATGACACCAAAATCGGAGCGTTAAACGGGATTTACCCCCACTCCGGTTTTCAAACAGGCTCCTGCGTTCCCCGAATTTTTGTTCTGGGTTTAAGATTTTGTAACAAGGGGGCTTTCCTTCGGAGCTTTATGTTCCGCTATTCGAGATGGTTTGGCGGGAGCGTAAACCGGGGGGGGGGGTTCATTTTTTCTATAAGAGCAAAAAAAAAAAAAAAAAAGAAAGAAAAAAGGGGGGGGGGGGTGGGGGTGGGGGTGGGGGTGGGGGGGGGGGTGGGGGTGGGGGTTGGGGGGGGGGGCGAATGCGGGGGGGGGGGGGGGGGGGGGGGGGGGGAAAAAAAAAGAAAAAAAAAAAAACAAAAAAAAAGAAAAAAAACACAAACACACACACACAAACACACAACCCACCACCACCAAAAACACAAACACAACACCCCACCAAAAGCACGCACGCACGCCCCCGCACGCCGCCCCCCCCCCACCCCCCCCCCCCAAACATACACACATATTCACACAATTCATCAGATCACACATAAAAAGTTCTGTTTTATCGTTTGGTTAAAGTTGTTTAACGCCGAATTTTCTCCGAAGAGTACTGAAGGGGACCGAGATCCCAGGAGGCGGGGGAAGAGGGAGACTATGCCTATCGCTACACCGTCCCCACCACAATGACTCCTGCATTAAGATGGGCAGCGATGAGAGCCATTTTAATGTTTTATTAATTGTGAGGGTCAAAGTCACAAAGACAGTATCTCTAAACCACAACTTTTGAAGACAGAGGAGAGCCGAAGCAGATTCGAACCGAGGTCCTTCTTCTCACCAGCCTAACGCGTTACCGCTAGGCCAAACCAGCTCACTGCGATTCGCATTTCTTTCTTGTTATGGGGCTTAATGTCCTCGGATGTCGCGCTGACATCTTAGGGACAAAATCATTCGCCGTTTATGACACAGCTTCTTTTATGCTGGGAGAGATTTAGGCGGGAAAATGACATTGAATGGACGGGATGAACTAGAAGTAAAACAAATCGTGGCGGTGGAGTTTTTGTCCTTGGCTGTAGGAAAAGGTTGGGGGCAGCTCAAGTCGCACAGCATCGGATCGAAAAGCCTGGCGCAATACTGACGCAGGTTCGATTCTCCGTTGCGGCAAGGGATTTTATTTCTCCCAGAGTCAACTTTTAAGTGTAGACTCTCTTTGCGTTGTTTGCACAGCCCTCCCACCCTCCCCTCCTCCTCTCTCTCCCCCTCCATCCCGCCCCCCTCCCCCCACCCTCCCAGCATGCAATGGCATGCATCGACATTTCTGAACACGTTAAGAAGCAAACAGCAAACCTTGGCCATGGCAGCCACACCATTGTTTGGACACGGGAAAATACTGTACACACTGGTAGGAATGGGCAGCGCTGCTCTTGTAGCTCGGGTAGCCTTACCCAAGTAAGACGACCCAAATTTCACGCAATGGAATAATGAAGTATAAAAAGCAACGAAACCCACCAACCTCCACAGTATTCAGAAGAAGAAGAATTTAGTTAATTAGTTAGTTAGTTGGTGCTTTGAGCCCAGTCAACCACATAGGGCTATAATCAGGGCTAAGAGAAGAAGAAGAAGAAGAAGAAGAAGAAGAAGAAGAAGAAGAAGAAGAAGAAGAAGAAGAGGAGGAGGAGGAAGAAGAAGAAGAAGAAAAGAAGAAGAGAAGAAGAAAAGAAGAGAAAAGAAAAGAGAAGAAGAAGAAGAGAAGAAGAGAAGAAGAAGAAGAGGAGAGGAGAAGAAGAAGAAAGAAGAAGAAGAAGAAGAAGAAGAAGAAGAAGAAGAAGAAGAAGAAGAAGAGGAGGAGGAGGAGGAGAAGAAGAAGAAGAAGAAGAAGAAGAAGAAGAAGAAGAAGAAGAAGAAGAAGAAGAAGAAGAGCAACAACAGCATTAACAACAAGAACAACAAGAACAATAGCAGCAGCAGTAGCAGCAGCAGCAGCAGCAGCAGCAGCAGCAAGATGCAGATGTTAAATGAAACTATAATTTACCCAGCGCTTCTCAGTCTCAAACACGGCAAAGGAAACACAATTTATCTGCAGAGGGCAACGAACTGTGCAGCACGCAATTTTACAATCTTCCAAGAAGTTAAATTAAACCTCTGTCGTTCAAAACGTCATCACCCAACCCCGGACGCTTCTTTCGTGAATCAATCTTGATCGAAAGCCCCCTCCCAGCATCCCCCGCATCCCCCACCTCCACACCCCGTAATCAATATCGAAGTTGCAGGGAGATAGAAATTTCTTCCTTACAACTTAGCGTCATGTTACTCCGTGAAAGAGAAAATCGATTTGTCAAAGATGAAACAACTGGAATTGAAGTCCACGGATGCAGTTCTAAGAAATGCTTGGTGTACTTTAGAAGTAATCCTGAACAGCTGCGGCGTTGAACTGCTTTTGTTTGTTTGTTTTTGATCGTTGTAATTAAAGCGGAACCTAAGCGAAGACCCAAGTTAGCTTGAAAACGTAGAAAATGCACGTGCAACTGTTTCTGTCTGCCTGTTTCAGTTTGGTTCTGTGAAGAATCATGGTATACCTTTGCTTCGAATTTGAACTTCTCAGGTCGCAGACATGTTGTGTTGCTCTTTAGCAGCGAAGAGCAGAAAAAAGAAAAAGAAAAAGAAAGTTGGCTCTTGACGTGTTTGGTACTTTTTGCCAGACTTTGTAAGACTATGTTCATGACGTCACTGATACATACTGCTGGGCACAAAAAGGCAGCACTCAGGGTGATGTTTTACGACGTTTAAAATGTGGAATTTTAGCAAACAGGACGATGAATCGAGTGAAAAGCTGCTGTGTGCATAATTTATTCGTCTTTTCCTTTCTTATTCCTGTCCTGTCGATAGGGTCGTGATGCCTCTTCTGTTCAGTTCCCCTTTAAATCGAGGCTTTAGGAAAAAGCCTAGAACTATTTCATCTTTCTATGGAGAGAGAAAAAAAGAGAGAAGAAAACAGGTACAGGCTGATAATCCGGCTTGGCCTTTGTGATTTTCTTGCTAATCAAGCCGTGTAAAACCCTTTATCTCTAACGAGCAGATTCCGACGATTCTGATCTGTCTGTGTCCCGATCCCTTCCTCCTGTGTTCCAGAATCTGTATTGAAGGAGCCCCCACTCCTGTTCTTTTCACAGCGGGGAAACCAACCCAATCGACACCTAGCTGTCATTGCTAGCTGTGGAAATAATCACAGAGCAAGACTTGAGGCGTTATGCATGCGTTTTTGTTTTCGTTTCCTTTTCCCTGTTGATTAATTAATTAATTAATTAATGGGTTTCTTCTTTCGAGAGGTAGTATCCAGGTAGATTTTATGGATCACGCAAGGGCAGTAGGTTTCCGCACACAGAAACTAAAGAGACAGAGAAGAAGAGAGAGAGAGAGAGAGAGAGAGAGAGAGAGAGAGAGAGAGAGAGAGAGAGGAGGGGAGAGAAGATCTCGAACTTAAAAAACTATATTTACCAAGGCTTGTAGTTTAGGTTCATTTAGACCTGTCTACAACTAGTTCTTGCTAAACTACTTATTAAGACAAGAGAGAGAGAGGAGAGAGAAGAGAGAGAGAGAAAAGAGAGAGAGAGAGAGAGAGAGAGATCTCGAACTTGAAAACTATATTTACCAAGGATTGTAGTTTAGGTTCATTTAGACCTGTCTATCAACTAGTTCTTGCTAAATCTTATTAAGAGAGAGAGAGAGAGAGAGAGAGAGAGAGAGAGAGAGAGAGAGAGAGAGAGAGAGTCTGACTAAACATTTACCAAGGATTGTAGTTTAGGTTAATTTAGACCTGTCTATCAACTAGTTCTTGCTAAACTACTTATTAGAGAGAGAGAGAGAAGAGAGAGAGAGAGAGAGAGAGAGAGAGAGAGAGAGAGAGAGAGATCTCGAACTTGAAAACTATATTTACCAAGGATTGTAGTTTAGGTTCATTAGACCTGTCTGTCAACTAGTTCTTGCTAAACTACTTACTAAGCCAAGAGAGAGAGAGAGAGAGAGAGAGAGAGAGAGAGAGAGAGACACACACACACACACACACACACACACACACACACACACACACACACACACACACACACACACATAACACACGGAGACAGACAGAGACAGAGACAGAGTTAGTTAGTTCTTGGAGTTTATCGTCCGTGACTTGTCTGGCCGAAAATCACAGGCTACGGTAATCGTCTGCATTCAGGCATGGCAGAAATCAGAGGCCATCCAGATTCGACGGAGATACGTCATGGATTAATGATAACTGTTCGTGCGCAAGGCAGACATCCACATCTGTCAGCGAAGTCTGGTCGGCACACAGCAGCGTCCGTTCGGACCACAGACACGAGGTATGACACCATCATTGCTGGAGCACCGTGTTGGAACAACCGCAGGATGACACCATCAGTGTTTGGGATCTGGCGTGGGCGCTTGCTGTACCTTATCATCGGGCATCAGAGTCACCGGCCAGCCACAGGAAAGGGAACGAGCCAATATATGGCTCAGCACAGTTAGTTCTTCGATCAGAGCTCAGGAGCTGTGTGAAAGTCGAGGTGGCCGTCCTGGGCTTTCCGTCGTAACGAGCCTTATGGATTCTGTGGACGTAAAGCAATATTGAACCATGCTCACGCACTGGTCTCAGCTTGTCCCTAATATGTCAACCGACATCCGAGGACATTAAGCAACACAACAGCAGCGGTTCTTCGATGACGGGAAGAGCACTGAGCAGAATGAAGGAATCAGTTTGGACGTTTTTCACTGTTTACACTGGTGATTCGGCGGTACTATCGTCAGGCTCGAATTGTTCCAGCCTAACACAGAGAACGAGCTACTGTCACTTCGAGCATCGCTTTCCGGCACCTTCCTCCAGGCTCTGCCACTCAAAGATCACTCTTTAACTCCGCACAGCTGTCCACCGGCGCGGTCAGCGCCCTCGGAAAGGTTTGGGTACTAACAGTAACAAGACTGTGGAAGCAACGTAGCGTTCAAGCACGCATGTAAACATGAGGCACGTCCACCCCGGGTGGGAAAAGAGTCCCGCCTCAAACGATTCAAACGATTTTTGATTGTATTTGTACTGGCGTACGCAACGTGGATAGTTATAAAAATAAAAATAAAGGCCTAATACAATCTGAGAATGAGTTGTCTGTTAGAAACATACTGCCATTTAAGCGCCAACAATACACTGTCCTTTAGCTGACAGTTTTTCGAGACCTATGGCGTAATCAATGATGGCAGTGGATTGAGGAAGGATATAAATCGGTGCTTGGAGTTTGCGAGCTGCTGTGTGAGCCGGTGTGGCCTAGCGGTAAGGCGTTAGGCTGGTAAGCGGAAGGACCTCGGTTCGATACCGCTTCGGCTCTCCTTTCTCTTCAAAAAGGTTGTGGTTTGTGGACACTGTCTTGTGACTTTGTCCATCACTTCCTACTGAAACATTAAAATGGCTCTCATCGCTGCCCATCTTAATGCAGGAATCATTCTGGTGGTGACAGTGTAGCGATAGGTACATAATATCCCTCTCCCCCCACCTCCATACCCCCTTCCCCCCTTATCCCCGTCCCTAATAAGCCGTACGGTTTCTGTGGACGTTAAGCACCATGTTTACTTACTTACTTGCGAGCTGCTGTCACTGCGGGCAACGAAATAACTCCAAGCCATTGTCTTTCTCTGGCTATTCAGTTCTCGCTTACACAGAACAGAACACAGCTCTCCCTTTTCCTGTGGATCCAAACAACCATGCACGCAGCTGTATATTAGTACCTCCCTATCGGAACTACGCTCACCTCTGTTCATCCAGCAAATCTGACTCCTAGCCAGTGTGAGCGAATATATTGCAAAACTGGAATCACGTTGATTATTTTTCACGGATCATTACACATTATATGTTGACTGTCACTGGCAAAACGTAGTGTGCCGTATTATTTTGTAGAATAACACTTCGCATCCCGCAAAAACATTGTTTTGTGATGTATTGGTTGTCTGGCAAAATGTAGCGTGCTGTTGACAAATATTGTTCTATGGAATGATGATGCTCATCCTGACAAATTTCGGAAACTATCAATAATAATAATAATGTACTTTTTTATGAGCTATTTCTCCACATAGCCCATTACAAAACAAAGAACCCAAAACACAGTCAATACAAAATTCCGCGGGCGCGCGCACACACACACAAACACGCACACACACACACACACACACACACACACACACACACACACACACACACACACACACACACACACACACACACACACACACACTCGCACACACGCATGCACGCGCGCGCGCGCGCGCACACACATGCACACACACGCACACACACGCACACACACCACACACCACACACACACACACACACACACACACACACACACACACACACACACACACACACACCACAGAGTCAATAGGATAATTTGAAGAGGTGAGAATGATCTCTCTGTCTCTCTCTCTCTCTCTCTCACACACACACACACACACACACACACACACACACACACACACACACACACACACACACACACACGCGCGCGCGCACACACACGCGCGCACACACGCACGCGCGCGCGCACACACGCATACACACACACACACGCACGCACGCACACACACACACACACACACACACACACACACACACACACGCACGCACCACGCACGCGCGCGCACGCACGCACGCACGCACGCACGCACGCACGCACGCACGCACGCACGCACGCACGCACGCACACACACACACACACACACCCAGCAGAGAGAGCTTCTATCATACAGTCTACGGAATCATGCAGACTGCTGACCGACCGTCCAGCAAGGACCATTCGTTTTCTCGAAATCATGTATTGACCGTCCAGAGAGACTAGTGGCAAAGACTCGTGTGTTGGCCGGCACACGGGTACCTATACTGGCCAGCCATCACCGGAACCGGCCATTGATCGGTGGGCTGGCGTCGGGCAGTGCGTAGACTCCTGTGTGGGCCATCCCTAGAAGACCGTTGTGACCACGTTCAGTATTTACGGGACTCGCACTGGCCGGCTGGAGGAGATTGTTTCACGGAATCGGCGTCTATTGTATTGACCGTCCGGCAAGGATCCTGTCTAGGACTCATCAGGTCCAGCTCTGGCCGTCTAGGAAAGATCGTTTCTCGAAACTAATCGTGATACACTGACCGTCTGGCAAACGTCGGTGCGCTGAATCAACATGTAGTGACCGTCCTGCAAAGATCGTTTGTGCGGAATCGTCATGTTTTGACCGTTTAGGAAAGATCATTGCACGGAATCATTATGTATTGACCGTTTCGCAAAGTTCACTGCACGGATGGATGATGTAGCGACAGTCTAGCAAAGATCGGTGCGCGGAATGATCATGTAGTGACCGCCTTGCAAAGATCGTTTGTGCAGAATGATCATGTAGTGACCGCCTTGCAAAGATCGTTTCTGCGGAATTGTCGTGTTTTGACCGTTTAGGAAAGATCATTGCACGGAATCATTATGTATTGACCGTTTCGCAAAGTTCACTACACGGATGCATCACGTTATGACCGTCTAGCAAAGATCGTTGTGCAGAATTGTCATGTTTTGACCGTTTAGCAAAGATAATTGCACGGAATCGTCATGCGGTTACCGTCTAGGAAGGATAATTGCACGGAATCATCATGTATTGACCGTCTAGGAAGGATAATTGCACGGAATCATCATGTATTGACCGTCTAGGAAAGATAATTGCACGGAATCATCATGCATTGACCGCCTGACAAAGATCGTTTGCGGTGAATTGTCATGTATTCACCGTTTAGCAAAGATCATTGTATTGAGTCAGTCATCAGGTAGTAGTGACCGACTTGACAAGATTGTTTCACGGAATCATGACCATCTAGCAAAGAGTGTTGTTGCAAGGAATCATCGTGTACTGACCGTCTGCCAAGGATTATTGCATGGAGTCGTTATGTAGTGACCGTCTGGTAAAGACATTGCTTGGACTCTCCGTGTTTTTGACCGTATGGCAGAGATCATCGCACAGAATTGTCATGTATTGGCCGTCCGGCAAACGTTGTCTGACAGAGATCATTGCATGTGTCCACCATGCATTGACCGTTCACCAAAGATCGCCTCTCGGAATCACGTATTGACCGTTCACCAAAGATCGCCCCTTATGAATCACGTATTGACCGTTCACCAAAGATCGCCCCTCGGAATCACGTATTGCCCGTCCTGCAAAGATCACCTCTCAGAATTGACCGTTCACCAAAGATCGCCCCTTATCATGAATCACGTATTGACCGTTCACCAAAGATCGCCTCTCGGAATCACGTACTGACCGTTCACCAAAGATCGCCCCTTATTATGAATCACGTATTGACCGTTTACCAAAGATTGACCCTCGGAATCACGAACTGACCATACTGACCAGAGATGTTTTTTTCTGGAACATGGTCTTGTCGGATCTCTACGCTCCGGCCATCGAGCGAGGGACCGCCCGTTCTTCAGTTCAGAGCCCTCATTATCGACTGTCCGGCAAAGGATCCATCGTTGCAAGACGTGTTTAGACAGCGTGGGCGGCTAATGAGAGACAGCGGTCAGCTTTCAAAGTGTCACGTGGCAGCGGCTGCCCCCACCTTTTCCCCTGATCGTCTGTCAGACCGCCGACACCATCAGGGTCCGTAGAGACCGGGGACGGACTGCCGGCTGCTGTGACGCGCACAGCCAGAGTCCAGAGACAAAAGACGAGAGAGCCGCTGAAGGCCAGCGGAGGTCATTGACCGAGCTGTGAGCGACGTCACGTTCATCAGCCGGCCCTTGAGGGATCGGAGAGAAGAAGGGCAGTTGTTCAGAGTCCGGAGAGACCTGGCGGTCGTCGTCTAACTGGTCCTTGAGGGAGAGGAGGAGAGGAGCTGTGTCTGAGTCCACGAAGGATGGCGTGTTTTTCACCAACTGGTACTGGAGGGGTGGGGGTGGGCGTGGGGTGTCTTGTCTGTCATTAACTGGTCTTGGAGGGAGAGGAGGATGGGATATCTGAGTCCAGAAGGACCCTATGTTTGTCATCAACTGGTCCTGAGGCAGAGGAAGAGAGGGGATGTCTGAGTCCACGAAGGATGTCATGTTCATCTTCAGCTGGTCCTTGATGGAAGGGGTGTGGTGTTTGTCTTGTTCATCATTAATTGGTCCCTGAGTGAGAAGGGGTATCATAAGGGAAGGGGTATCATAATTGCATAACTGGTCCTTGCGGGAGAGGGTGTGTCATGTTCATCAGGCTGGTCCCTGAGGAAGAGAGGGAGTGTCATGTTTATCACCGACTGATCCTTGTAGGAGAGGGTGCTCGTCATGAGAGGGACGGGGACGAAGGGGAGAGTATTTGAGAAGAAAAGGAGGGGGAAATGACTGAGAACAAACGGAAGTGCGTTCTTAGAGGAGAATAAGGAAGAGAGTAGAGATGTGTACTTCCGATTTTTGTTTAAAACAGGAGGAGGAAGAGGAGTAGGTTCCAGAAAACAACAACAACAACCCCCAAACAAACAAACAAAATATGAAAAAACGAAACAAACAACAAAAGCAAACACAGAACAACAACAAACAAACAAGAAACAAAACAACAACAACAACAACAACAACAACAACAGAAGGAGAAGGGAAAGGAACACGTTTCAGGAGAAATTAGCGAGGGAGGAGCCGCAGTGCTCAGCAGCTGGTTATATTGTATACGCACCGTGTTGCAGGACCCAGGTAACCGTGTTAATGCATGGCACATACTTTTCAAGTCCTGTTAGACAGCTCTCGGTACTTTACGTACTTTTTATGTTAAACGTCTGGGTTTTCTTCCTCCGCTAATAACAGCTCGGTGGTTCACCAAAGAACACTGCTGCGTTTGCCGGAGTGGACGACGAGGCCGAATGGTTAAGCACCCGGCACGGGGTCGAGAGGTTGCTGGTTGTTGGTTCGGGTCGCTGTATCTCTCCCCCTCCCGCCTGCATCATCTTAATATGGGCGTGCGACACACACACACACACACACACACACACACACACACACACACACACACACACACACACACACACACACACACACATACACAACACACACACACACACACGACACACCACACACACACACACACACACACACACACATACACACACACCACACACAGACACACACACACACAGACAGACACACACACACACACACACACACACACACACACACACACACACACACACACACACACACACACACACACCACAGACACACACAGACACACACAGACACACACACACACCACACACAGAGACAGAGACAGAGACAGACAGACAGACAGACAGACAGACAGACAGACAGACAGACAGACACACACACACACACACACACACACACACACACACACACACACACACACACACACACACACACACACACACACACACACTGAGGTCCTCGTGCTGTAAACGTGGGCAAATCACAGAACGCATGATCCCCTCCCCCCTGTCCACCTTCCCCTCCCAGAAAAAAGAAGAAGAAGAAGAAAAACCAGTGCAGCAAACAAACACGTCCCGGGTAATACTTTCCATGAATATTTCATCAGCGCTAGTGACTACTCGTTGGGTCTGATGGAACAGGTCTGACACTGACACTATGATAGCACTCCTTGCTCCAAGGGAAAAGCGAATCAATTAATTAGTATTTGCTGCCTTTGTAGCATTCTGTTACATGCGCTCCCCCCCCCCACACCACCACAACACACACACACACACACACACACACACACACACACACACACACACACACACACACACACACACACACACACACATCTCCATCCCTTCTTTCGAAAGTCTCCCCGGCGGCGTTTTTGCCTTTCAAACACCTCCACTGGTTTGGTCTTCAAGTTTTATGCTGCTTTACATCCACAGAGACCGAAAGGACGTACTGTTAGGCAGGGGGAACCCAGGACGGCCACATCGACCTTCACACAGCCCCTGAGCTCTGTTGGCGACCTTTTGGTTCAGTTCTGTATTGCTTTACGTCCACACAGACCGTAACGACTTTAGGCACGGGGAACCCAGGACCCAGGCATGGGGAACCCAGGACCTCCACCTCGACTTTCACGCATACAACTCCTGAGCTCTGTTGGCGACCTTTTGGTTCAGTTCAGTATTGCTTTACGTCCACGGAAACAGTAAGGACTTACTATGAGGACGGCCAGCTCGACTTTCATGCATACAGCTTCGCAGCTGTGTTGGCGACCTTTTGGTTCAGTTCAGTGTTGCTTAACGTCCACGGAAACAGTAAGGACTTAGTCCTTGGCGCCCAGGACGGCCTCCTCGACTTTGACGCATACAGCTCCTGAGCTCTGAGGTATGGTCTGATTGACGATGGCCCTTTCAGTTTCGCCTCGCTGGCATGTTGCTGTCCTCCTCGTCACTTTGTATCGTAGCGGGCTTTCGTATCTTTGAGTACATTCGCGTTTAAACCCATTAAGCGACCCGCCTTTCTCATGGGAACGTCGCCAAGTGGAACAGTATGCGAATGCAAAGGGGAGGGGTGCGGGGGGAGGGGAAGGGGGGGGGGGGGGGGGGGACGAAACGAAAGGGAAAAAAACGAAAGGAACAAAAACTTTTTTTCAAAGGTCTCCCGGCGTCACAATTTCAAAAACTCGGCGGAGCGTGAAATAGTCGGCTGTATTATCATCTCCCGTGTCTGCCGGTGCCTTTGAACCGTTTTTTTCCTCTTCTCTCTCTCTCTGGCTGTGTGTGTGTGTGTGTGTGTGTGTGTGTGTGTGTGTGTGTGTGTGTGTGTGTGTG
>JABMCL010002489.1:250000-260000 GCA_018857735.1 Alviniconcha marisindica | reverse complement strand
TCCACCGCCCCAGAGGGACAGTGGACGTCTCGTCAGTAGCGGTCAGTGTGGAATCGATGGGTGTGTGATGGTGATAGACTGGACTGTGCAGATGGAGTTTTGCGGAACACAGTTGCGGCTCTTTGTTCAGTCAGGTTTTTCACAGCCAGACCGTGAATCAACACAGCTTCTCCTTTTTCAGTCAGTTTTTCTTTTGTTTTGTTTTTGCACCCAAACCATCAACACAGGCTTCTCTCTCTCTGTGTCTGTCTCTCTCCCTCCCTCTCTCTGTCTCTGTCTCTCTCTGTCTCTGTCTCTCTCTCTCTTTCCCCCTCTCTCTCCCTCCCACTCTCTCTCCCCACCCCTCTCTCCCTCTCTCTTTCTCTTTCTAGTCCGAGTCAACACCGCCAACACATATTTAGCAGGTCATGCGGATCTCGTGTCTCATTCACGCACTCGCTCAGGTTTCTGTCTTGTTTTGTTTACCCTTCAGTTGTCTATTGACGATAGGGTGTCAGGGCTGGTTTTCCTGCTCTCTCTCTCCCTCTCTCTCTCTCTTCACCCTGTTTCTGTCTGTCTCTGTCTCTTTGCTCCCCCCTTTCTCTCCCTCCCTCCCTCTCTTTTTCCTTGTTTCCATTCTGTCTCTCTCTCTCTCTCTCATCCCCCTCCCCCTCCTATCTCTCATCGTCTCTTTCTCTTTCTTCTCTCCCTTCTCTTTCCACTCTCGCTCCATTGGCTCTTCTCTCCCCTCCCCCCCTCTCTCTGTCCGACTCTCTGTGTATAAGGAAATGTGTGTGTGTGTGTGCGTGCGGGCGTGCGTGCGTGCGTGTGTGCGTGCGTGCGTGCGTCAGTGTGTGTGTGTGTGTGTGTGTGTGTGTGTGTGTGTGTGTGTGTGTGTGTGCGCGCGCGCGCCGCGTGGGTGAGGGCGTGTGCGTGCGTTGTGAGTGCGTACGGAATATAAATAGGTACCAAACCATGTGTTAATGTCCATTGATGGATAGATGGATCGTTGATTTTTGACGTTGTAACAGTGAATTAAACTAACTTGCGATTTAGGGACTTTTGTTATAAACTGGTGTGATGGAGTTTTGAATAATATGTGGTTCGTCCTGAGGTGACTATGCGGCTGACGGGACGTCAAAATCCAAAAACCAACTAACTAACTAACTAACTTTCGTTCTCTGACAATCTTCATAGAAGCTGTAGCATCAGATAACGCATCACGAAGCGAAGACAGTGTCTGTAGGTAAACTGACTGTAGAATTTCTCGATCATATATATAATTATATATATATAGTTATATATATCCCAGAGGTATATGATACTAACGTCAGATGTAAGCTTACGCTCACAAAGAAAAGGGCATCTGGTGACAGCTTTTGGTACATTCAAACATTAGCTGTTACACAACCCGCCCTTGTATGCAGGTTTCGTAGATTCTTGCTTTTTGACTCGTGTTAATTAATACGATCTCACGAGATTGTGATTTGTCGGCGGAGGCAATCAGGTTACCGTTGGCATATATGTGAGAAAGACACCGGAAAAAAATATGAGACGGCTGTGTGGGATCTTTGCCCTAGGATGACATTTCCAAGTTGTGACGCATTCCTTGAAATTGAAAAGAAAAATTCGCCTTAGTTCCATACTGTTCGCTTTTACGACGCGAAAGCGGAACGTTTGTTCCAAAAGTTCAAAACTCGCTATAATTTTTGTCCGAGGAATTACTGGTTGTCCAAAGTACCGGAGCGGGTTTTCATGATATTCTGGGCGACTGGGTGGCGCATGCGTGGCGTCTGCTTCCGTTCCGCGCGCACTACTCTTCTCGTGTGTTTTTTCCATAAATTATTGTAGTGTTATCGCCGACGTTGAAATTAACCCCTTCACTGCCATGATGTCACTTGTAAAAACGACTAATAAAAAGAGCGAAATGATAAACCCTTAAGCCTTTTTCTTTTCTTTTCACACTGGCATGTGAAAGGATTTTCATCAAAACACGTACGTAGCATTGACAGTACATGTGTTATAGAACAGAAAATATACTGTTTGCAGGCACATCTGTGCATCTTTCAGCCCGGAAATTTTACAGGCTGGGGCAGTGAAGCGGTTAAAGTACCTTCGGATGAGAATCTAGGGCTGGCAACGGTTCTCTCGTTTAAGCCTGGAGAAGGTCAGAATGTCGCTTTTTGCAAAGTTCGCCTCCTGCCAGATAAATCTGTGTTTTTTCTTTCCTTCTTTTGCTTTCTCTGATCATTCAGCTTCATTTCCACCCAATCCTCTTTAAATAATAGCAACGAACACTTTATTGTCGAGCGCCTATCTCCATCCGGGCCCTGAGCGCGTCATAATGGCAACTAAAAGACTAAGTAAACAATGACTAGTTCTAATACACAGTTTACGTTTATGTAGGGCGATTACAAGGAAATTTCACTCACACCGGCATTTATTTTTTACTACCCACCCCTCTCTTCCCCTCACCTACACGAACACACACGCGCGCGTGCACATTGTGTGTATGTGTATAATAAAATCAATCAGTTCGTTTCGTTGGCCTGATCTCCGCGTGCTGACAGTTATTGACCTTACCTGTCGCAGCTGACTGGGCGTAAAACATCAGGTTACTTAATCACCTGTCGCTGTAAAGAACCTGTCAGGCGATGTCGGGCAGCTTGCTCAGCTGTATACCCAACTTCCGGTTGACATGTGGCGACTTCTTAATAATACCCAGCTTCTTGTTGTCTTGTGACCCAACCTCTGATTGCCTTGTGACGACCTAAATTAATACACAACTTCTGGTAAAGTAAGTAAGTAAACATGGTGCTTAACGTCCACAGACTGTTTCTGGTTGACTTTTGACGACCTATATACCGATGGTTGACGCGTGACAACCTGTATACCCAACTTCTGGATTATATGTGACAACCTACCCAGCTTTGAGTGATGACCTAAATATCGAGCTTGTGACGATCTATACGCCCAACTTCTGGTTGACTTGTGACGACCTATATATATATATATATATATATATATATATATATATATATATATATATATATATATATATATATACCCAACTTCCAGTTGACTTGTGACGACCTATACATGTCCAACTTCCGGTTGGCTTGTGACGACCTTATACTCGACTTCCGGTTGACTTGTGACGACCTATAAGCTGAACGTCTGGCTGACTTGTGACGACCTACATGCCGAACGTCTGGTTGACTTGTGATGACCTAGGCCTGTACCCCCCTTCAAACTGACGAGTGACGGCGACCTATAGACGGAGCTGATGTTTGGCGTGGGACCGATCACCTATAATTATGTACACTCTGCTTGTGGACTTGCGGGCAGCCAGCAGCGGTCTCAGACAGACAATTAAGGCACGTGGAGACCGTCTCGAGTTCGTTTGCTGTTAGATACTGCTCAGTGATGGAGGAGGAGAAGGGGAGAAGATAATGTGTGATCCTATTAGGTTCGGGACATGAGCAAAGTCTGCCTTCATGCCTGCCAGCGGCTGATGAGCGGGTCCCAATGAGCGAGTGTGGTTGATTTAAAGTCACAAAGTCTCTGTCTCTGTCTCTCGATCTCTCTGTCTCTGTCTGTCGGTCTGTCTGTCGGTCTCTCTCACTTTCTCTCTATCTCTGTCTGTATGTATCTCTCTGCGTCTCTGTCTGTCTCTGTCTTTCTCTCTTTGTCTGTCTCTCTCTATGTCTCTATCTCTCTGTCTCTCTCTGTCTCTCTGTGTGTTTGTCTCAATGGCAGGTTGCCCGAAAGGCATTCGTGCCTAAACCTTTTATTCTTGCGTAATAATGTTCAGTCTCTCTGTCTGTCTGTCTGTCTCTGACTGTGTGTGTGTGTGTGTGTGTGTGTGTGTGTGTGTTGTGTGTGTGTGTGTGTGTGTGTGTGTCGTGTCTGTCTGTCTGTCTGTCTGTCTCTGTCTCTGTCTGTCTGTCTGTCTGTCTGTCTGTCTCTCTCTCTCTCTCTCTCTCTCCCCTCTACACCCCTCTCTCCTCCTCCTCCGCCTTCCTCGTCTGTCCAACTCCACTCAATCCTGGCGAGCGAAACCTCGGTCTGTGTTCTCGGCTCCGATTAAAGGCTATCAAGATCACTGCGCTTGCTCAAACGTCTTAGACTCCGCCAAGGGAACAGGTTGAATCAAAAAACGAACACTTAAGGCCGAGAAGAAAAAGACTGTGTCGTGGAAGGAGAGTGAAGTAAGTAACTGGTTTTGAACACCCAGTTCAATACCAACAGTTTCTTGTTGATGTTGTTGCAGAGTTCCCCAGCTGAGCGTTTCAGGGATTATCGGGTGTAATAATGCAGTTGTACATTGCCAGATGCATGCCGTAGGGTGAGCATGATTGCGTGTGTGGCCGTTATTTTTAATTACTCCGTCACACGGGCGGCCACTCGCCGTCTTCGGAAGACTTAACTCCCTTTCTGGAGGGAGGATGATGTTTCGTAAGGAGCTTATCATGGCCGAAGATAGCCCCCAATTAACTATGCAGCGCGTAATAACATTTTAATGAGCCTTAACCGGCGTTCTTGCTGGTGTCCGTGTGCTTTGACACGGCCCAAGCCAAGGCATGTATATATTCTTGTTTAGACCAAGGCGGCTCCAACAGTTTGATTGCCAGCTCTCTAGAGAGGACCAGTTGGTGGTCATGGACGTTCCGACTTAGGACACGCGATTCACGACTCAGGCACCGCCGTCTGTTCACACGATTCTGCACTGAAGGCTCTTCCGTTTTGGGTGTGCAACTGCAGTGCATCACCTGTCCCTGCAGGACTGTCAGACTCTATGACGGTGGAGCAGGGACGCAGTAGCAGGACTGTCAGATCCTATGACTGTGGAACAGGACGTGCAGGACTGTCAGACCCTATGATTGTGGAACGTCTTGCAGGACTGTCAGATCATATGCCGGTGGAACACTTCCTGCAGGACTGTCAGACCCTATGACTGTGGAACTTCTTGCAGGACTGTCAGACACTATGCCTGTGGAACACTACCTGCAGGACTGTCAGATCCTATGCCGGTGGAACACTTCCTGCAGGACTGTCAGACCCATCAGAATCTATGAGCGGAAACTTGTCCTGCTGACACACAGGAGAAGGAGAAGTGTACAGCCTTGCGGAGAACCGTCAGCACACAACGGAATACGTCCCAGCTATCGGGGTTCCTGAGAGAGAGAGAGAGAGAGAGAGAGAGAGAGAGAGAGAGAGAGAGAGAGAGAGAGAGAGAGAGAGAGAGAGTTTGCGTAATTCGCAATATCCTAAATATTCTTCAATATATAGATGTCTTTTATGGTTAGTTGTGCTCACTGCGGCCAAAATGAATTGCCCAAAGGGACACTACAATAAACTGGCATTGTATTGTATTTCGATTTTTGTCCATAAACTTCGGACGTGACATATATATCGCTCTGGCATTTTCCGTAGACAATGGAATCAGTCGGCATTGCTTGACGCGTGATATTCGACTTCCCCCCAGCGCCACACAGTTTGCAGAGTGATATATGCATATATAGACCTATATGTATATATACGTCTGTGCTGTTTTCATAGCACAATAGCAGCGCAGAAGGCTGCATTGTCCTTTTTTCTGTCCTGTCTGTATGGCTTCTTGGCCAGTGAATGAAAGATTCCTCTGCTTCGTCCCTGCTCTATTGTTTGGCTTGTTTCGTCTCTATCTGTATGCAGGCTGAACTCTGCCGTTGCGACACTGGATTCGTGGGCATTAATTTTGGCCTAGGATTCGTTTTTACGGGCTTTTGGAACAGGGTCAAAGTGGTGCCATCGTGAGGGGGAAAAAAGGCCTTGGCTGCTGCTAAAATCTCGTAACAAAAGTTTCGTTTCGTTTAAGTTTTCAATTAGGATTAAATTCTTTAAAGGGCTGGGTCAGAAATAACGGTTGCTAAGAGCTCTCAAGCGTTTTTACACTTACGTGACAAAAAGCAGCTTACAGAGAGAGAGAGAGAGAGAGAGAGAGAGAGAGAGAGAGAGAGAGAGAGAGAGAGAGAGAGAGCGTTCATCGTGCTTTTGGTTTTTATTGATTTATTCCGTGTCCATGAACGTGGCAAAGGAGTGAGAGTCGTAACAATTGGGAACACGAATAGAATCAAATATTCAGAGACAGTTGTTAGTCCTTTCTTCTCCGTCATTGTCCTCCGTCTCTGCTTCTCTGCCGTCCTTCTTTCCTTCCGGTCTTCATACCTATGTTTGCATTTCTGTCTTTTCTTTATGTTTTCTTTCTTTCTACTCGTCCTGAGGTGACCCTGTGCGGTTGACAGGACGTTGAAATCCAATTACTTGCGATCCTTCTTTCTTTCCTTCTTACTTTCTTTCTCTCTATTCGTCCAGGGGTAATTGTGTGGTTGACAGGACGTCAAAATCCAATTACTTCTTTCTTTCTTTTCCTCCTTTTCTTTCCAGATATCTTCTGGTCTTCTCTCTCTCTCTCTCTCTCTCTCTCTCTCTCTCTCTCTCTCTCTCTCTCTCTCTCGTTGTCTCTGTCCCTCTTTTTGTCTGTCTGTCTTTCTCTCTGTTCCCCCCCCCCCCCCCCCACTCAAGTAAAGCTTTCCCGTTGGCTATCTAAATTCGCTCGGAACAATAGCCGACTAAAATTATGAAAACCCAGGGCATGTGCCCCTTCCCTCCCCCTCCCTCTCCCATCTCCCTATTCACCCCTCCTTCGCCGTAGCAATAAAATCTAATTAGACCATGGGAAGGAAGGAAGGAAGGACGGTGCTGCATGCACAGGTCTGGGCACGCGTTTGATACAAGCATCAACAACGGCGTGAAGGTCCCGACTGCCGGCCTGTTCATCGAGAGACAATGAAAGTGTCAGTGGGATGTCTCACGGATGGTGAGTCCAGTGGGAAGTCTCACAGAGGGTGAGTAGCTGGTGTCAGTGGGACGTCTCACGGAATGGTGAGTTGCTGTGGACGTTCTACTTCAGCTGTGCATTCATTCATTCATTCGTTCATTCTTACGTATACAGTGGCAGCTCGATGCAATTTTAATGAGTTCAAACGCGGGAAACAATTCCAGGCGGGACAAAGGTGGGAGAGAAGGCTGACACCTTTGACAAAAAGCGCAAACAGATAAGAAATAGTAGCAAAAAAGGAGAGAACAAAAAGGAGAGAGAGAGAGAGAGAGAGAGAGAGAGAGAGAGAGAGAGAGAGAGAGAGAGAGAGAGAGAGAGAGAGAGAGACGGGTGTGTGTGTGTGTCGGGGGTGGGGGGGGGGGGGTGGGGGGTGGGGGACGGGGGTGACACCTTTCCCTACCGTTGTGTAATTGACTCCCCCCCACCCCCACCTCCTACGCCCACCCCTACCCCGAAACCCCGAAGGAGGGGGGCATGTGTATGTGTGTGTGTGTCGGGAGGGGGGGGGGGGGGGGGGGGGACAAAACGGCAACACGATCGCTTGACGCGTATTAATGAAAGCAGCGTGCCAAGGCGCTTTGCGCCAATCAACCTCAGGTGTTTCTAATCATGCACGTTACGTCCTCTGCGCGTGAGGTCGTTGCAACGTTACCCCCCCCCCCCCCCCCCCCCCCCCACCCCCCACATCCCCCAACCCTCCCCTCCACCAACCCTTCCACCCGGCCACCCCTCGCTCTCCTACAGTGGGAGAGAGAAGAAAAATGCGTTGGGGACGGAGGAGTTCTGACGCTGCATCAAACGCATCCATTACCCGGGAGTCTGCTCGGCTTTGCAGGAATTAGAGGCTTAGGCGCCGTTCCCGAGCTAGCTGGGGCGTGTGAGACTGATGTGAGAGCGGGACGAGCCGGGGAGAGGGGAAATTAGTGGGTGGTGAAGATAGAAGAAGGAAGACAAAAGAGTCGGCGTGAAAACGCGTGAAACAGAAAAGAGGGGAGGGGGTCCAACTTGTCAGAGAATAGAAATAAGGGGAGAGATAGCGTTGACACGCGTGAAGAGAGAGAAAGACGATGGGCATAGACCCTACTGCAGTTAGCGCGTGGACAGATACAGGAGGGGTAGAACTGATGCGCGTGAAGAGAGAGAAAGACGATGGGCATAGACCCTACTGCAGTTAGCGCGTGGACAGATACAGGAGGGGTAGAACTGATGCGCGTGAAGAGAGAGAAAGACGATGAGCGTATGCCCTACTGTTAGCACGGGAACGGATTAAGGAGAGAGGTAGAATTGATGCGCGTGAAGAGAGAGAAAGACGATGGGTACAGGCCCTACTGTTAACGCGTGAACAGAAATAGGAGAGATAGTGTTGATACACGTGAAGAGAAAGACGATGGGCATGGGACCTACTGCAGTTAGCGCGTGAACAGAAATAGGAAAGATAGTGTTGATACGCCTGAAGAGAAAGACGATGGGTAGTGGGCGGTTCAGGCGGGGTTGTTAACTCCCTTGACTTTTGCCCGGCATCGCTTAAGTCCCTTGGCTGCTTTTACTTCCGGTGCGTACTTTCTTCACAGTGAATTTGCGAATTTTACACTGCCAACTTTAAAGACATTTTTGGAGGCCCGTAGTCAGTCAGAATGTGTCTGGCAACAAGCAATAACTTGTTGCTCGTGCTATAGGATGCCCCAAAACGCATTTACGTGCAAAGACACTTTTTTTCCACCATCCATCCCCTTTCCCTGGTAATTTTTGCAACTGCAACAGTGGTAGCATTTGTACTGCTTCGCAATTCTAGGTTTAACTTCCATTGCTATACACAGCATGAAGCAACGCCTACTCAGAAATCGGCCCGGAAGTGACGCTGCGACCTCTCGCGACTTCTTGCGCAAAAGATTACAAAGGGCATTCACTCGTGCAAACCAGCTTCACTGATCCGTCCATATTGTGCGGTTAGCACGTGAACAGAAATAGGGGAGATAGCATTGACACGTGTGAAGAGAGAGAGAAAGACGATGGGTATAAGCTCTACTGCAGGTACCAATGTGAACAGAAGAATTTTTTAAAAAGAGAGACAGTGTTGATACGCGTGAAGAGAAAGGCGATGGGTACAGGCCCTGCTGTTTGCGCGGTATCACAATAGGAGAGATACAAATTCATACCCGTGAAGAAAAGGAAAGAGGATGGGTACAGGCCCTACTGTTAGCGCGTGATCAGAAACAGGAGAAAGAGGGTTAGTGTTAATACGTATGAAACAGAAACAGGAGGGATCCAACTGGTGGGAGAATAGAAATAGGAGAGACAGAGTTCAGCTGGTGGGAGAATAATAGACATAGTGCTAATTAATATGCACGAAGAGAAAATGGTGGAATACTATCAGCGGGTGAACAGATATAGGAGAAACTGAGTTCCCACTGATAGTATACGAAAGTGATCACAGGCACAAAGAAACGCACAGATAGACAGACAGACAGACAGACAGACAGACAGACAGACACACACACACACACACACACACACACACACCACACACACACACACACACACACACACACACACACACACACACACACACACACACACACACACACACACACACACACAAGAGAGAGAGAAAGAGAGGTGGGGGGGATGGGGGGAAGAGAGAGAGAGAGAGAGAGAGAGAGAGAGAGAGAGAGAGAGAGAGAGAGAGAGAGAGAGAGAGAGAGAGAGAGAGAGAGAGAGAGAGTTCAGGAAGCACAAGCAGACGATAACCAGCAGCAAAAACAAACGCACGGAATACTTTGCATTACCGTCCGTCACGGTCCACTGACGACACCAGCACCAAAACCGTGCAGCCTTCTCGTAAATTTCACTGGACTGTATACATCAGCGCAGGAAACCTCCAGGAAAACCCACGAGGTTACATCTTAGTCTGGAATAAAAATGAGGGCCGAAGGCAATTGAAATTCAAAACTGACGTGCATTGTTCAGCGGCCGCTGCCTAGGACAATAGTCGTGATTATTGCGGTTGTTTCTTTCTTGAGGACATTTCACTTCAAACGCACACCGCGGAACAATAAATTTCCGGTGCGTTTAGCCGTTGATTTTCAGTTATGAGTTCCTGAGTTTTGTGGTGGCACAAAGGAGCCTGTTTTAGTGGGG
>JABMCL010002489.1:230000-240000 GCA_018857735.1 Alviniconcha marisindica | reverse complement strand
TGTGACCAATGTGTTGAAGCATGGTTCAATGTTGCTTTACGTCCACAGAAACCATAAGGCTCCTTAGGACGGGAAGCCCAGGACGGCCACCTCGACATTCACACAGTCCTGAGCTCTGACGGAATAATAATAACAAAAAATGAAAATAAAAGAATGACGGATTTGTTTCCTCCACAGGTCAGTCTGGTGGTGACGGGCAAGCTGGACCGGGAAGTGACGTCACAGTACCGGCTGATGCTGGTGGCTCAGGACGGGGGCGTGACCCCCAAGACCGGCTCCATGCCCGTGGAGGTCAACGTGGTGGACGTCAACGACAACCCCCCGGTCTTCCACCCGCGCATCCTCAACATCTCCCTGGACGAGACCGCCTCCCTCCGCTCCGTCATTGTCACGTATGTAGCTCTGTGTGTGTGTGTGTGTGTGTGTGTGTGTGTGTGTGTGTGTGTGTGTGATGTGTATGTGTGTGTGTGTGTGTGTTGTGTGAGAGAGAGAGAGAGAGAGAGAGAGAGAGAGAGAGAGAGAGAGAGAGAGTCTTTGTGTGTTTCTGCACGTGAGTGTGGTGGTAATAATATTAATAAGAAAAAAATATTTATTACTATTTCCCGTGCGTACGTTGCACTTTTCAAACACCTGCGCTCTGTGGATCATGGTCGTACCCATTTTTTCCGGGGGGGTAGGGAGGGGGGGGGGGGCGAGTCTGTCCAGAGAGGTCACTGTGACCTATCTCTCTAAACAAAAAAGGTTTTAAAAAAAATATTAAAAAGAAAAAAGAAGGAGAGGGAAAAATAGAGGTGTGTGCTTAAAAAGAAAAGAAAAAAGGACATGGTAATTGCGGGCATAGTGTCTGGCCAAAAACACACACCAAAAAACACACACGCACACACACAAAAAACCTCCACTGGTAGACACAAAGCCAATCGCTCAGTTCTGTCAAAGGGGCGCAGTGCAAAGGCTCAGCCACCTGCCGCCAAAGACAAGATGAGTACACGGTGGGAGACAATGGTTTCAGAACCAGGGCTCAGGCGGGATAAGAGCGAATATTATGGGCTTCACATGACGCGTGAAGACCTCCGTGTGACCTTATTAACTGGGTTTTTTTTATCCTTGGCTCCCCCCCCCCTCCTCCAGTCTCTCTCTATCCGCCCCCCCCCCCCCCCCAAACCAAAAACGCACACTCGTCTCTCTCACACATTTACACACACACACACACACACACACACACACACACACACACACACACACCAATACACACATACACACACAGTACACACACTCACACACACACATACACACACAAACACACACACACACACACACACACACACACACACACACACACACACACCACACACAACACACCACACACACGTACGCACACCACACACACACACACACACACACACACACACACACACACACAACACACACACACACACACACACACACGTACGCACACACATACACACACACATGTATACACACTCACACACACACATGTATACACACACACACACACACACACACACACACACACACACACACACGACACGCACGCACACACGCACACACGCACGCACGCACGCACGCACGCACGCACCACGCACGCACGCCGCACACACACCACCGCGACACACACACACACACACACACACACACACACACACACACACACACACACACACACACACACACCTCCGTTTATCTGATTCCCTTCTCCATTTTAGGTCGAAGTGTAAAAAGAAAAATAATATTTAAAAAAAGGAAAAAAGAAAAAAGTATGTAATTAATTGTTGAGGCGTTAGATTTAGATCTGGAAGACCTTAAACAGAGTAAATATGACGGAGAGAGAGAGAGAGAGAGAGAGAGAGAGAGAGAGAGAGAGAGAGAGAGAGAGAGAGAGACCCTTCATAAAGGGTTAGTAGGGTGCATCCGTCCCCCAAGCCCCCAGCCTGTCGGCCCCCAGCCGAATCCGATTTTTGGCCATCAGTGCCATATATTTCCCTTCACAGTTAGTTCCCTTCTCCATTCTGAAGCGCGCAAAAAGACACATCTGCATGGACAGCTCATTGAGCGATGCAGTAAATAATACTACAAGAAACACGTCACGTCGTTTGGTTGTGTCCGATTACAGAAGTTAAACGAAGTGTGATAACTTGCTTTTATTTTATTTTTTATTTTTTAGGTTGTTGCAATTACGGCTTCGCATTTAAAACACTTTTTTCTTCTTCTTTTTGTTGTTGGTGTGAACGAAATGTTAATTTGAAAATTTCGCTGCTGTTTAATCGGATTATGTCACTTCGTTCTCATTCGTTCCGCCCCCCCCCCCCTTCCCCCTCCCGCCCATCGTCACAACCTCCCCTTGGCAAGTTTCCATGTATTCTCTCTCCCCCCCGCCTCCCCTCCGAGCCCCCCCCCCCCCCCCCCCATTATTTGTAGGCACAGCGTGTCACCGCCGCTGGTGTTTGGCGGTTTTAATTAAAGTACAAATCATTCCGATGGGGGAAATTGCGTTCTCCGGTGTCGCTCAGGATGCACACTTTTTCTCTGCCGGCCGACACAGGACCTGGCAATAACCAGCTGCAGCAATTGATTTACCATTCCCGATCGAGGCTGTTTGGGGCCGAAACGTGTCGCCTTCATTGTCTGCCTCTTGTTTGTCGTTGTCACGACGTTGGCGCATCAATTGACCCCTCCCCTCCCCACCACCACCATCACATTCCAGCCCCTTACACCTCCCCACCGCACCCACCCGTCCCATCCGTGATGTTCCATAAGAGGAACTGAGGCGAGACCGCGTAAAAATGTCGACGGTCGCAGGTGCATGAAACTCAAAACGGATTGTCATCGGTGTGTGGATGCAATCACAATGGAAATAGATCTTCCCTCTGCAGCTGTGCATCGGGTCTGTGTTGTTCGCAGCGAAACATTGGCGCAGAAAGCCTATATAGTACCAGTTCTAATTATGCCGTGTGCACAGGTTCGAAGAGAAATAATCAAAACACACAAGAGGTGAGTTAAAACTAACAGACCCTGCGAAACGGTGATGTGGATGGTGATGAGCAAGGGGAAGGTAGATCATTGATAGATAGTAATGGCCAGTCAGCCATGCCGGTTAAAATTGTCAGACCAGAGTTGACTTGGCTTGACAAGTAATCAATGTCATCTCACATTTATGAGTAGGACCCACACAGTATGAGCTAGGCCACATTACATAAACTAGCAAAGCAAGTAGCTGTAATTAGTTAAGTAATTAATTACTTAATTAAGTCAGTCAAATTGGTTTTTGACGAATAGTCCGTGCCGCAGGTGACACCGGAGCGAACGCACACCTAGTAAAGCACCATCACATGTCGCCGTCTTGCTCACAGTGAGACCACAGAGTAGGTGGAACGGGATTAGGTCTAGTGGGACACCCCGGTAGGACTGGGTGGCGCTTGTGTTGCGGCTCCAAACTGACAGGATACACGTAGGATTCATTCAAACAAAAGACTGTCATTAATTATATCGCTTACGGTAAAAGCTAGGAGGCGATATGCACATCAAAACAGCTAGAGACAATTAATTGCCCAACAAAACCCACTGAACACAGCTAGAGACAATGTGTCCAACAAAACGCGTTCAACACAGCCAGAGGCAAGTGTCCAACAAAACCCGCTCAACACAGAGACAATTGTCCAACAAAACGCGTTCAACACAGCTAGAGACAAGTGTCCAACAAAACCCGCTCAACACAGAGACAATTGTCCAACAAAACGCGCTCAACACGGCTAGAGACAAGCGTCCAACAAAACCCGCTCAACACAGAGACAAGTGTCCAACAAAACCCGCTCAACACGGCTAGAGACAAGTGTCTAACAAAACCCGCTCAACACAGCTAGGGACAAGTGTCCAACAAAACCCGCTAAAAACAGCTAGAAACAAGTGTCCAACAAAACCCACTCAAGACAGCTAGAACTTTGCAACAAAATCCTGAAAACCGACACTCAAGACCTGCTCGAAGACAGCTAGAAACAACTATGCAACAAAATCCGCCTGAAGGAAAATATAGAGACAACTGTCCAACAAAACTCATTCAAGAGAGCCAGAGACAACTATCCAACAAACCTCACTCAAGTCAGCTAAATACAACTGTCCAACAAAGCCAACTTAAGACAGCTAGATACAGCTATCAGAGCTATGCAACAAAACCCACTCAAAGACAGCTCGAGACAACTGTCCAACAAAACCCAAAGACAGCTCGAGACAACTGTCCAACAAAGACCATTCAAAGATAGCTCGAGACAACTGTCCAACAAAACCCACTCAAAGACAGCTCGAGACAACTATCCAACAAAGCCCACTCAAAGACAGCTCGAGACAACTGTCCAACAAAACCCACTCAAAGACAGCTAGAGACAACTGTCCAACAAAACCCACTCAAAGATAGCTAGAGACAACTGTCCAACAAAACCCACTCAAAGACAGCTAGAGACAACTGTCCAATAAAACCTACTCAAAGACAGCTAGAGACAACTGTCCAATAAAACCCACTCAAAGACAGCTAGAGACAACTGTCCAACAAAACCCACTCAAAGACAGTTAGAGACATCTGCCCGACAATAATAATAATAATGGAAATTTGTAAACTGCCTACCCTGCGGCTCAAAGCGCTGAACAAGCATAACATAACACACATTATGTACATCGAGATGGAAACTGTCAGCAATTTAACAAAAAAGCTAACACGTAATGTGGACATCAACAAGGGTTCAAGCATAAAGTTCTGTGTGAAAGGCTGCACACACACACGCACACACACGCGCGCGCACACGCACACACATGCGCGCGCGCACACACACACACCACACCACACGCACACGCAGACACACACACACACACACACACACACACACACACACACACACACGCACACACACACACACACACACACACACCACACACACACACACACACACACACACACACACACACACACACACACACACACAAACACTGATAGCGGTGAAGCGCAACACGCACCAATTACTCACTCGACCTGTCCTTGTCTGCCTGTGTCCTTGGCCACACAGGTTCAACGTGACGGACGCGGACAAGGAGGCCAACGGACGGCGGACGTTCCGCTTCAGCCCTTCCATGGCCCCCGACGTGACCAAGTACTTCGCCCTCAACGACACCACCGGCCAGATCCGCGTGGCGGCGCCGCTGACGGAGGTGCAGGGACAGACGATGGTGGTGCGGGTGGAGTGCTCGGACGGCGGGCAGCCCCCGTTGGTGGGCGAGGGGACGGTGGAGGTGTCGGTGGCGGACAGCGGCAACACCCGGCCCCGTGCCTTCCTCAGCCTGCTCTTCGGCGGCAACGTGTCCGAGTACGCCCAGCCCGGCACGGTGGTGGCGCACGTGCGCGTGGTGGACCCTGACGCGGGGCTGGAGGGCGTGGTGACCTGCTCGGTCATCAGCGAGGCGCTGGAGCTGCAGGCGCTGGACGTGGACCGCTACAAGGTCATCGTGGTCAAGGCCATGGACCGCGAGGAGCAGGCGGCCCACGAGGTCAGCGTCAACTGCCGCGACGCCGGCTCGCCGCCGCTGGACACCAACGTCCACTTCACCGTGCACGTGCTGGACGAGAACGACAACCCGCCGCGTTTCGACGAGGACGTGTACTACGCCACGGTGACGGAGAACAACGAGATCGGCATGCAGGTGGCGCGGGTACGAGCCCGCGACCCGGACATCGGCGACAACGGCAAGGTGGACTACTCCATCTCCTCCACCAGCGGCGACGCCGGCGTCATCATCGACGACAGCGGCTACGTCATCGCCACCCGCTCCTTCGACCACGAGCGCAACCACCAGCTGTCCTTCGAGGTCATCGCCGCGGACCGGGGCGAGCCCAAGCGGCGCTCGACGGCGACGGTGATTCTGACGGTGAAGGACGTCAACGACATCAGCCCGGTCTTCAAGCGGGACTACTACGAGGTGCGCGTGGCCGAGGACACGGCGGTGGGCACGACGGTGGGCAAGGTCAGCGCCGAGGACACGGACAGCAACGACAACGGCCGCATCACCTACTCCCTGGCCTGGGCCAACCCGCAGGAGTTCGCCTTCTACAGCCCCATGGACTCGCACATCCCGCTCTTCGTCTCTCCGGAGGGTATTCTGACCCTCGAGCGGCGCCTGGACCACGAGATGACGCCCGAGTACAACCTGCTGGTTCTGGCCGTGGACGGCGGGGAGACGCCTCGCACGGGCACCGCCCGCATCTCCGTGCTGGTGGGCGACGTCAACGACAACCCGCCTCAGATCGTCGTCCCGGACCCGCACAACATCTCGGCCCTGGCCCTCGCCACCGACACCAAGCCCGGCTCCACCCTGCTGGTGGTGGTGGCCCGCGACATCGACCAGCCGGACATCTCCCTGCTGCACTACAACCTGGCCCGGGCCGCGCCCTTCGTCCGACTCAACGGCGAGAATGGGGTGCTGACGCTCGCCCGGGCCTTGAAGAACCGGGACATAGGTCGCCACAGGGTGACGGTGATCGTGACAGACTCGGGCATCCCGCCCAAGTCCAGCAACGCCTCCTTCGACCTTGTCGTCTTCGCCGCCAACGCCACGGGCGGCGCGGGCCACGGGGACCGCGTGGAGCACCTGCTGATCGTCATCATCCTCGGCTGCGTCACCGGCGTCATCACCGTGGCCGTCATTGTCACCATCGTGGTGATCCGGCGAGCGGACCAGCACCGGAGGAAGTACAGGGAGCGGGACGACGTCAAGCCGGTGGGACAGAAGGCGGCCGTGGAGCTGGGCAGCGCCCTCATCGTCAGCAACTCCTCGTCGCCCCACGCCACCATCACCAAGTCCCACCACCACCACCACCACGGCTCGTCCAAGGACGCCACGTTCGAAGAGGACAGCTTCCCCGACAAGTCTGTGAGTACATACTACGTACGTATCGCCTTTTTACTAACCCTTCGTCTGTGTGTTTCTTCCTTTCCGGGTGTGGGAACATGTTGACGACACGTAACTTCACCGAACAGCCAAACGCACACACTCACGAAACTTGCAAGCATCCTGGCTGTTTTTGAATGCGTGGGGAGGGGTGTGTGTGTGTGTGTGTGTGTGTGTGTGTGTGTGTGGTGTGTGTGTGTGTGTGTGTGTATGCGCGCGTGTTTTTGTTTGTTTGTTTGTTTGTGTGTGTGTGTGTGTGTGTGTGTGTGTGTGTGTGTGTGTGTGTGTGTGCGCGCGCGTGTGTGCGTGTTTCATTATTATTATTTTCTAAGCTGTGCTTCGGAGTTGCTGATTTGTTGCTGACTCTGAAATATATATGTTTTATATGCTCTTTCCCCTCCTTGATTCACTCATTGAGATACGCTGCCTCTCTATTTGTTGAATTTTGTGCAGCCACTTTAACAGTTCATCGAAGAACGTGGGGTTTTCGCGTGAAATAAACTTGCTTTAAACTGAGAAAACAGGCAGCCATAGTTACACGCAGCCATCCCACAGGTCCCGCGATGTATCTTCTACTCGGTTCTACTTTAACCAAAGTGGGCAGAGAAGGCGAAGCACTGTAATTAAGTCTTGCATTAGAGATCCGTACTGTCTTTGTTGTGACGTCTGGTCTAAGACATTTTGCCGGCCTCGCGGACGCGAACGATAGACTTCCGGTGTCCATTAGTGTCCAGAACTCGTAAGCCACAACCACTCAATTCATCGGGCTGATCATCGGAGTAGTCGGACAGAGCGGCCTTTGAATTATTGATCCGTTAATAATATTTGATGGTGGCCACGGCCTCTTCTGCCCTCGTCGCCGTCAAATCAGTCATTCATCAGCTGTCCGTCAGAGTGCGAGTGCCGGA
Organism: Alviniconcha marisindica; assembly: GCA_018857735.1. Lineage (NCBI taxonomy): Eukaryota > Metazoa > Mollusca > Gastropoda > Provannidae > Alviniconcha > Alviniconcha marisindica. The sequence continues at coordinate 232,147 of JABMCL010002489.1, read as the reverse complement.
CGTATTGCGTTGTTCGTGTGTAACTGTGCAGCTCGGAGTGTTCGCATGGGTAGGTAGACTGGCTGATTCGCTCTGGGAATTTCGGTCCTTTCGTGGCAGACGGTCGCAGCTGCATTGCATTCATTCACCCTCAGATATTATCGCATCTGACTCTGTCAGCCTCTCTGTCTCTGCGTACCTGTCTGTTTGTGTATCTTTTGAAATTGTAACCTTTTGTAATCGTTTAACGTATGTAATTGTGTCAAGGACAGGTTGTCCAACAGATATTCGTGCCTAAACATTTATCCTTCTGTAATAAAATTCAGCTTGCGGTCAGTCATTCACTCATTCAGTCTCTGTCTCTGTCTGTCTATCTGTCTGTCTGTCTGACTGTCTCTCTCGCTCCCTTCTCCCTCTCCCCCCCCCCCCCCCCCCTCTGTGTGATAGGCTATCCACCTCCTCTCTCTCTCTATGGTACAAGCTGGTCACACACACACACACACACACACACACACACACACACACACACACACACACCACACACACAGATGCGCGCGCACGCGCACACGCACACACGCATGCACACACACATACACACACAAACACGCATGCACACACACACACACCACACACACACACACACACACACACACACACACACAAGACACACCACACACACACACACCACACACACACACACACACACACACACACCACACACCCCCCCTCACCCCACACACATACACACAACAACACCCCCCTCCACCCCCACACACACCCACACACAAACACCCCCACACCCACCACCCCACACACACACACACACACACACACACACACACACACACCCCCACCCCCAACACACATCCTTTCTTTCAGCCTCGGTCAGCTGCCCCGTCTAGAGTCGCCTGGCTCGCTCGTGAGTCAGTAACTAAGGCTGCACGTAAAGTCCCATCGATAACTGCAAGTGACAGCCACAAGATCGCGCCCACTCCGAGCGGTTCCCAGGGAACTTGAGTTTCGACACCCGAGCCGCCGCCACTCCACGGCCGCTTCAGCGCTGGAGGAGTCGTCGCGAGCTTCCAGGCTCCCGTTTCTCTGTTCCGCGTCAGCCTCGTGAGTTTAGCGGCTGGCGAACCGGGAAGTGGTGCACACGGGGAGGATGAAGACGAACAGTTGTTGCGGTTGATCGTTTAGGCGCGGGATGGGGTGTGTGTGTGTGTGTGTGTGGTGGTGTGGCGGGGTGGGGGGGGGCGGTCAGTTCGAGTCATACGCGTGTCTTTCTTTTTTTCTTTTCTTTTTCATAATTTTGTATGCGTTACTTTTTAAAACGTGTGTGTGTGTGTATGTGTGTGTGTGTGTGTGGTGTGTGCGTGTGTGTGTGCGTGCGTGCGTGCGTGCGTGCGTGCGCCCGCACCCGCGCGCGCGCGCGCGCGTGTGTGTGTGTGTATCTGTGTGTGTGTGCGCGCGTGTGTGTGTGTGTGTGCGCAAGCGCGCGCCGTCAGCCCTACTCAGTCAAGGCGACCATCCCCCGTCCTTCTCTCTCTCTCTCTCTCTCTCTCTCTCTCCTCTCTCTCTCTCTCTCTCTCTCTCTCTCTCTCTCTCTCTCTCTCAGCCCTACTCAGTCACTCTTTAACTTTTTCATGAGCTAACGTACCCAGATCAGTCGACGTCTCCCCTCGGGACTTACACCGACAAGGAAACTGTTTTTTTATGTTCAGTTGGAAAAAAAATTCTCTTTTTTTTTCTTCTTTCTTTTCCGCGCACTATTTTCATCTGCTCTCTCTCTGTCCCATTTTCGGCTCCCGTTGCGTGGCCTGGTGCACCGAGGGATCAGCGAGGGAAGCGTGCAAACTAATTAGATTCCTCATCGCCGTTGTCTGTCTCACTGACAGCGCTAACCTCGTCACCCTCATCAGCCGGTACCACGCGGCAGACCGCAATGTAACAGCCTTGGCGGCGGCTGCCACAGAGGCTGGGACACCGCCGGTATTGTTCGTTAGACTTGTTATAGCGCGCCGGGTCGTCTCCGGAGAGGTACTGCCTGCCTGGGACCGGGATCCCAGGACTGGGTTGGGGATGAGGGAGACTATAGCCTAGCTAACTCTACGCTGTCCGGTACCTCTACGGCCTGTTCCTCCCTGGGGAAGAGGGAGACTATACCTAAC